>JAOTAV010049345.1:0-42307 GCA_026546445.1 Cyclargus thomasi
TTTCAACTCTCTAGCGATTCTTGAGATACAGCTGTCTGTATCTCAAGAATCGCTAGAGAGTTGAAATTTTCACTGTCTGTACAGATGACAGACATCAATGTCTTAGTAAATGTATGGTATCTTTTTAGGGATTCATACCCAAAGGGTAAAAACGAGAGCGTATTACTAAGACATTGATGTCTGTCATCTGTATATACCTCCATTAAGAGACCTCCTCCTTTTTTAAGTTGGTAAAAATACAGCTCAGTGTGGTCCCAGTTTAAAATTCTCACAAGTGTCGGTCAGCCTTATTAATTGTCTGATAAATTTTATCTAAAGAATGTTCGCATCTTGATTTCTTAAAAATCGTTTGTGAGGTCTCATTAGAAGAGATTTTTAGGACACAAATCACAGAAAACAGGCGTCAAACGGCGTTGTGTTGTGTTTCGTCCAGTGAGTATCTATCTAGGGATAGGGGACTAGGGAAGTTCTCAGTTCCCATTCCCTCATAAAAGGCCGGCAACGTACATGCGACTCTTCGGATGTCACGAGTGTCCATGGGCGACGGTAGTTGCTTTCCATTACGTAACCCGTCTGCTCGATTGCCTCCTAAATATCTTTAAAAAAAGCAAAATGTATTTTGCCGTGCCCGTCGCCTTTCATACTAAAGTATATACCGACTAGTATACTAGTTCATTCCAATAATATAAATGCGAAAGTATGTCTGTCTGTTGCCTCTTCACGCCCGTTGAACCGATTTTGTTGAAATTTAGTATCAAAAAATTGACTACCCGATTTGGCTGCCGTATTTTGCCATGCACCCAGCGATCATCTCAGGAACATTGAAAACTTTTTGCTTCGTCGGCGGAGTTTGAACGATTTTAGTTAAAAACTGCCATCTAGTCGCGGGTTTGCAAACTATTCGAAAAGTGACATCTATATTTAGCCCATGGAAACTACTTTAGATGAAGCAATCCAGGTCAATTGTCGAAAAAAGGTTTCAAGTACTCAAGAAGTAGGGTAGAAAATAAACATAATTCTTTAAAAATGTTTTGAATAAACCATAATCGCAAAATAAATAAATTCAGCGTTTTTTTGGAAAACATAGCATATTTTACTTCCTGCCATCTATTGAAGCAACTTGAAACTATCTGCACGTTTAGTGAGGTCAGTCCCAAAGCGTTATTTTAGTTCTTGTGCTTGCCAATAGATAGCACTTACAAGGATTGCGTAAAATTGCAATCATAATAATTATCTTTATGGCTTGTAGTACTTGTAGAATAGACCTTTTACTTATACTCTACAAATATTTCAACTTACCGACTTTATCACCTAACTATTGTATCTAGAATCCTTATTATTAGTTGCAAATTATTTTCCGGTCTAAAAGCCCTTATTTATGCCAAAAGGCTTCTTATTCACCCACTCATCATATCTAAAATCTTATTGTCTTAGAAGAACATACATAGGGCTTCTGGCCAGTAGTGAAACTAGACTTAAATCAAGAACTGGCAGTGCATTATTAAAAAATATATTTTAAATATAAATCTGCTCACTGGCCACTTTCAAACATGACCATTAAGAAAATTGATAGCTCCCTGAATTTCAAAATGATTTTGACCAATGTTTACCACTCAGTTGTCGGTGGCGCCATTTCTAGTTTCGTTGGCCAATTTCTGGATATGTTCGCTGGCTAGTTACTAGATTTTATTGCTGGCTTACAATGTTTATGAGAGTAAATATTAGATCATTTTTACCAAGGTGTGTTAATGGTAATGATAAACTTTTCGATCATAACAGTATGTTTTGTGGTTTACAGGTACCTGACAACGGAAATATATTTAATACTCTTATACTATACACATATTTAAGTTTTTTATTATATGATACACATATTTAATACATATCCATTAATTCCGCACTGTAACGGTAAAATAATATTATGTATTTTATACCACTTGGTGCCCGCAACTTCGTTGCGCAAAAATTTGTTTATCATAAAGTAATGATGTATATCATAAAAAATTTGTATATAATAGTTACTATTCTCTTTTGAACCTTCATAACGCTCGTAGTAGGATTATTATCGCAGCCCTTTGGTTCAAAGCGATGCACATAATTGCCCTACCTCAGACTTGCCCTCTTCGTTCATTACCCTTTGTAAGATTCGTGTAAATAGGACGTAAGACTTGAGTCGATTTCAAAAAATCTTGCCCTTGTTCGATTGCTACCTTATCAGAGAGTGAGAGGATGTTTTTTCTATTCAATAATTTTTTTCTATTAAATCAATTTTTCCTTTATTTATTTATTATCTTTATTTATTAATTTCTTTTTTTTAGGGTTCCGTATACAGAATGCCGAGTATTTTTTTTTTCACATTCGATCGTGACCGCGTTTTGCGTTTACTAAGATTTCATATGAGATTTGTATATTTAGCGAAGTTTAAAGACAGTCAGTTGAGAGACCTACGTCATTTGGTCGGAATATGTCAATTCCATGTAAGTCGTGATCTGTCCTCTGGGTTTGACATAGCCCGATCAAATTACTTAGATCCACGATCTGTTTTTGTTTCAATTTCTCTGATTGTACATGTGACTGCGAGCTTCGCTAGATGGCGCTGTACAAATTCCATGTAAAATCTTTGTAAAAACAAAACGCGTTATGTGAAAAAAAACTCTCACTCGGCACTCAGGTATTGGTTGACTTAATGCGGGGGTAAAGCTGCGGGAAATTACTAGTATTATTTATTATCTATAGTGTATACTGCTATAATATGGTGTTGATCTTTCCGAATTCAAATACGGAATCAAGAAAATCATTATGAAAGTGTGTGGCTGGAGAAAAACAAATGCAAATCGATACATATAATAAAACAGTAAAATTGGAGTGTCTGTACATTTAATATTTTTACAAAATAATCAATTTAGGGGTGCTAAGGAACAGTAACAGAACACGTATCGACAAAAATAGTTATCTGTTTAACTGTTTATCTGTTTGTTTGTTTGTACGCGCTAATCTCGGGAACTACGAGACGGAATTGAATAAATCTTTTTTTGTTTAATAGCTATTAGGTCTGGGCAATATATAGGATACTTTCTATTCCGGGAAAATGTACAGTTCCCGCGTGATATACACATTTTTGCGCAACGAAGTTGCGGGCACCGACTGGTATAAAATACATAATATTATTTTACCGTTACAGTGCGGAATTAATGGATGTATATTAAATATGTGTATAATATAATAAAAATCTTAAATATGTGTATAGTATAAAAGTATTAATTATATTTCCGTTGTCTGGTACCTGTAACACAAGTCCTTCGGGTACATACCACGGGGCCAGATTGACGTGGTATGAAGAGTCCATAGATATTATTATTGTTATTAATTAAGAAACTAACAACAGGCAAATATATAACACACAGTAGGAAACGTGTAAAATTAAATATTCCGCGGTTTTTTGTACTAATTAGCAAGTTAAATGCATTTAAATAGAACTCCGGGGAACATTTTTTGCTTTCAAGTGGAAATATGGTCGTAAAACAATTTTAAGCCACTTAATTCTTTTCTAATTCTTTTACTGGAGATTTTTTTATAGGATTTTATTTATTTATTTTATTTACCATTTATTTCAGGCATAATATGACCATATTACATATACCTTATAGACTAACATACATATATATTTATAATAAAAATAACACTATAGACATATTTTATACAGGCTACTGAGAGATGGTAAAGGGACGAGAGTTCGACTTGATGAGTTGGGAAGACGAGATAAAGCTAACTGCTGGACCCTACTGGATAAGGGTAGAACAGGACAGGAAATACTGGAAAGTGCTGGAGAGGCCTTTGCCAACAGAAGAACTTAAGAGCCTTTAAGAAAACAATTCTCATGTTACTGAAAAAAAAACAATTCGGAATAAAAGGCTTAATATATAAATAAATTCACCGGTGGAGAGCCATGCTTCGGCACGAATAGGCCAGTTCGATCGAAGTGATACCACGGCCTCACAGAAAATTGACGTGAAACGGTGTTATGCTGTGTTTCGTTCAGTAAGTGACTTTACCGGTGGCCCAACTTCCCTAATCCCTTATCCCTATTCTGATTTCCTATTCCCTCATAGGTCGGCAACGCACTTGCGACTCTTCGGATGTTGCGAGTGTCCAAGGGCGAAGGCAGTTGCTTTCCATCAGGTAACACATCTGCTCGCTTGCCCCCTAAATATCATAAAAAAACCAGCGAACCCCACAGATTTATCCTGCCGGTATTGGTCTGTGAACCTAAACCGTTCTCAAATCCCCTAAAGAATACACAAAAATTGCATTAAAATCGGTCCATTCGCTTAGGAGCACTTCAGTGACAAACACACGCACACAAGAACATACTTCCATACTAATATTATAAATGCAAAAGTGTGTCTGTCTATTATCTCTTCTCGCTCAAGCCGCTGAACCGATTTGCTGAAATTTGGTACGGAAATACTTTGAGTGGATGGTTCCCGGGGAAGGAAATAGGCTAGTTGTTATGCCGGAAAATTGAAAGGTGTCCGCGCGATAAAAAAATTTTTGCACAGTGGGGTTGCGGGCATCATGTAGTTTCATATGTGAAAATTTTTAATTAGCCTTACTATGCTATGCTTATTAATATATATGTGAAATCTAGCTGTAAGTTTTCCTAAAATAAAAAATATATTTATTAACAAAAAAACTGACAACACATTATCGTGTTTATGAGTATTTAATAACTGTATATAATACCTGTATAGAAAAATTTATAACTACCACAAAGGTTTCGATGACGGTGGCCGGTTTCATTGATACCCCGGAAAAAGAGTGCTCGTGTACTGCGCATACACTTCAGTATAAGGTCTGGTATCAAATTGCCCACCGTCACCGAAACCGGTGTGGGAATATTTCTATAACGCTCAATCTAAGTAATTAATTAGTAGTCTCTTTTTGTCTCATGCTGTCGCTGCTCTGTTGTTGCGTGCAGCAAAATGAAATCTAAGGTTTACGTGGCATTTTATGAAGCCGAACTCGTTGACGGTGACGGAGTCCGGTGGACAAAAGGCCTAAACATTATCTTATTCAGTGAAAACGTTTAAAGTGAAAAGTCAATTTCCCGATCAGGACGCCACAAAATTATATTTTTAAGATCAAACATGACGCCATGTTGGAAAAATAAGGAAAAGATCAAAGCAGTCAATTGCAGTCGTGAATTTTTCTTAAACGGGAAACCGTTTTTCGCAACATTCAACTCTGTGCCCTCCGCACAAGGTTTAATATAAGTTGTGAGCCGAAATCAGGACTATAAAGTTAAATTTCGAATTGAATTGTTTCGCGTTTGGTAACCGCAGCAAAGCGGTGGCTGTCGACGAAGTGCGGTTGAGCATGGCGGTGACACAGACGTACAAACGCATTTGGTTTCATTATTGCATATACGATTTAGGTGCGATCCAATCACGAGTGGTTCAGAAGTTTATGGCGCATCGAACAATCTTTAGTTTGGAAGGGATTAACTATGGTTACTTTTTTTTTAATTAGGCGGTAAACTAGTAAATGGGTCACCTGATGGGAAGCAACTACGACACTTAACATTAGAAGTGTAGAAGGTGCGTAGCCGAAATTTTTATGAAGTAATAGACTTAGTTGGAAGGATTGGATTCTAAGTTCAAAAAATACTACTTACGGTAAGTATTACAAAAACACCGTGTTCCAAAAGTATTCATATTTTTACCCAATAATTTCACGGGAGCGAAGCTGCGGGCAGAGCTCGTCTTACGCTAATAATATAGATGAAATATTAGTATTTTTGTATGCTTGTTACGAATAAACTCGAAAAGTGCTGAGCCGATTCCAAAAGTTCTTTCACTGGCAAATACTAGCTATAAAAATATGTAAAAAATCGACCAAAACGTTGACTTGTAAGGGATCTGCATCCAAAAGTACGTCATACGTAAAGGGGGAGGGGTCGTCGAAGTGTGACATGGTGTGACATGGGCAGGGGGGAATGGTCGTCAGATTTGTGACATCACATTTTAAAGTTTGAAATTTTATCTCAAAATTTGAAATATTGATGTGTTTTTTTAAGTGTAATATTTCTAATTTTGTGACGTCACAATATTGTTCTGGGAAATGTCACAACCTGCGACAAGGAGTCTAAAAACCATAAAATTTGTGTAACATACTTTATGGATGGTCCCTAACATAGTATACTTTTTATTCCAATGAAACCCTCCCGTGGTATAAATAATTACCACGCGGACGGGCGAAGCTAGCTTATATTATGAGTATGACTACAGTACTGCCGTCTTCAAGCTTAAAAGCCGTTAACCAACATTTGGTCGAATTTAATATTTTGATGCCATCACGATCAGAAGAAAAAACTCTATCTACGTGTGTTACCAATATTTTTCTAGCTTTTAAATAACCATCGAGTTATCAAAATTAATATTGTCGTTATACACATACAATTCCTTACATTGCAACGCGCGTTTTTTGCTCATAACTCAAAAAGTACTTTTTGTACATAGCGACATTTTAGCTCGGGGACGGCAGAATATCCCGTGGACCCATGAACAAGCCCTAAAAAACTTTTTATTATTGTCAAGGCAGTTATCAAGTCCTCTTGAACGAAAAAACTTCACCAAAATCGCTCAAGTTGCTTAGGAGTTAGGCGACAAACAAAGGCGAAGCAAATAATATTGAATCAAGGGGAAACGAGTGGACAGGTCATCGGGTGACGGAAAGCAAAAAGCCGGCGTGGATTTCTGTGTAGCGGTGGAATTTCTCCAGCGGAACCGGCTCATTCGTGCTAAACCACGGCACTTTCACGGCGAAACATATTATTGGAGATTTTCGCATAACCTCCATACCACAATTAAGGCTTTCATCAAACTAAAGTATCCTTTAAATATACACTCACCTGGGACTTCTCGGCATAATACACCAAGCTCGCGAAGATGACTATACCCAGGACGAGAAAGAACACCAGCAGCGTCAGCTCCTTGGCCGAAGCCTTGAAGGTGTGCACCAGGATCTTCAGGCCGGGGCTATGCCTCGTCAGCTTGAACAGCCTGAGGATCTTGATGATGGAGATGAACTCCAGGATGTCAGCTTTGTCAATGTTCCGCTTGACCACTGTCAGCTCCACCACCACGTCCATATAGAAGCTCAATGTTGCTATAAAGTCGATGATGTTGACGGGGGATTTGACGAATTCTATAATGTTAGGTGCAACCTGCGGACAAAGATTATGGTAGTAATAATAATATCTATAGATCGCTTCACGCCACGTCAGTCTGGCTCTGCTAACTAACCAAGGGACTTGTGTTACAGGACAACGGAAATATATATAATACTTTTATACTATACACATATTTCAGATTTTCCAAGAATCGAGAACATTGATAAACTTCTTGCTCCGGGATTCAAACCCGAGACCCAAGGCTTAAGCTACCATCGTGCTTACCAACTGAACCACTGAGTTCGTCAACGTGATATCAATGATTTAGTTCACAGTTAAAACAAAATAAATTGATAATTCTAAGAGCCAGAACCACTTCCGCTAGGATCAGAAAACCGATATGATATTTGAAAGAAAGAAATTAACTTTATTTGGTAAAACATACATTCAAAATAAAAAAATAAAAACATTTCAATATTAAGTGTTACCAAATTGGCCCCTACTCAGCATGTGTTGCAAACACAGCTTAACGATATAACACGGAAAACAAAACCCTTACGTCGTTTGTCCACCACCACCGTCAACCGAGAACGAGATTATTTTGACCCGACAAAATGCAACTTTATGATCTAGGCTATAAGTTTCATTTCCTATTGACATCGCTATATCGTCAATGTCGTCGCCGAAATTAAATGCGTAGAGGAAAATGAAACCTGCAGTCTATGTCATAAAGTAGCATTTTCTCCGACCGAAATAATCTCAAACAGCCCCAGTTTCTATTAAGGGCGTGCCCTGAGGTACCCTTACACTAAATAGGGTAGTTTAAGAGCTAGGCCCCACTAGTTCGCTGCGCCGCACAGCGTCGTCGCAACTGATCGACGCAAATTAAAAAAAAAAAACGGGCTTTCGCCCACCACACATTCCCACCACTGTATCTCCTGTGTCGCCAGGATCGACAGCGGTATCCAACCACGAAAACCCTTTGATGTGATCTCAGGGAGCCCGAGGGACGTGCTAAAGCTGTCTTGGGACCCGCAACGAAATTAATCTATATATAATTAATTGATCGACGTATTTGCTTCACACGTTGCGTCAACGCACGATATCACAACTAGGGTTAGCATTAGCATTATGAGCTCCGAAAGCGAGCATTACCCTCCCTCCCGCTTCGTCTCTTGTTATAAACAACTAGCCATTATCCGCGACTACGTCCGCGTTAAACTAATGAAATAAAATTTAAAAAATATATATTTTTTTATTTCAAAATATTTTTTCAAAGTTTGCAAAAAACCTTTGTACCTAAAATACTTTTAGGTACACTTTCTGAACGTCAAAACTACGGTGCCTACCACCAATTAGGAACTTACCCGGCGAGAAGAACCCGCGCAAGAACCTCACACTCCACATTTTACCAAAATGATGGAAAATAACAATCTAACAGACAATAATTGTTTTGAATACATAAGTAATTGTAAGCCAAGATAATATGTGTATAATACAATGTACTGTGACTTGTTTTTGTATTAAATTTATGACTATCGTAAAAACTTTATAAACTATTCCGTTTTACAACATTTTTTGATTACTGCTCGGCTCTTATTGGTCGTACCGTGATGTGATTATAGCCTTCGTCGATTATTACACTAAGCAACACAAAAAGGATTTTTTTAATTCCGGCCACTAGTTTCTGAGATTAGTGCGTTCAAACAAACAAACTTTTCAGCTCTATTTCATCAATATAAAACTATAGAGCGTGATGTCCGCAAATCCAACGTCGCGAAATACAAATAGCGTTGAATTTTGGCTCGCGTTCCATTTATAACGCTCTAGCACTCCATTGTACCGAAACTGAGTTTACCACAGACCAGTACAGGCTTACATAAGTGCTCGTACACTGAAGTGCACAAGTGCGGAATAGGTACAGTCGTGGACACCGGTCTATGTTGATTACCATTGTTTTTGACGTTTAAATTGTAAAGCGGGGATTTCACTGCATAGACAATAGACATGTTTAAGGGCATGTACAATATGCATGTATGCATGGTCCTTGCTGTTATAGGCTTCCTTCACACCACGTCAGTCCGGCCCCGTGCTAAGTACCCGAGGGACTTGTGTTACAGGTACCAGACAACGGAAATATATTTAATACTTTTATACTATACATATATTTAAGACTTTTACTATATGATAGACTCCCAAGGCCAAGGAACATTGAAAAACTTTTTGTTTCGTCGGCGGGAATCGAACCTGCGACCCCCCGGCTTAACCAACGTGCTTACCAACTGACCCACAGAGGTCGTCAGTAAAATATTAGTTTGTTAAAAAAGAATATATATACGAGAATCGAGAAACATTCACGTTTTTTAGAAGTCGATTAATAACTAAAAACAAAAATAAATGTGACAACTGCTATATCAATATTTTTGTATATACTGTGATAACTGCAGTAATGTCCAAGGTTTTTTGTGGCATGTTAAAAAGAATTACAACATTATAATATTATGTACTAGTTGATGCCCGCAACTTCGTTGCGCCAAAATTTGTATATCACAGGTTGCCTAGACTTAATAGCTATTAAATAAAAAAGATTTCTTCGAATCTGTTCAGTACTTCCGGAGATTAGCGCGTACAAACAGACAATTTTTTTTGTCGATTTGTGTTCTATTACTGTTTTAGTAGCCCCCACATTGGTTAGTTTGTAAAAATATTAATTGTACAGACACTTCAATTTTACTGTTTTATTATATGTATAGACTGAATAAATTGTTCTAGGCATTCAATTGACTAGCTAATTTAACGAGACGTCTTTAAGGGACATATTAATCTTCGAAATTCCGCTTTAGGTGTTGTATTAAAATAAAACATTTTTGATAAAGTTAAGTCTACCAGAGGGAACACAACAATGGGTGGACTTAATTTTTTGCAACATTAACAATATTTATAACATTCCAAAAAAATGTAGCGGTCAAAAACACTATTATATTATAAAAATCTTTAAAGTCGCTGCGAGTGCCAAATTCCATGTATGTTTTTTTTGTTTTTTTTTCGCTAAAAATAATCTCAGTTTCGTTCTGCACATTCGAGATAAAACATCTTTGTAATATACCGTGTTGTGGTATCAATAATTTTGTAATTTTTTTTTTATTTTCAATCCAATAACATATTTTTTGTTATTTCCCACAACCTGACCAAAATCACATATGGAACTTGGCACTCGCAGCGACGATATGTACTTTTAATTTATCTCCAGATCGCAAAAAAATTACTAAGAATAAAGTTAAAAATGGTGTCCCCATAAATTGTTCCAAAGAGAGCAGCCTAAAATTTATCATCGTTTGATCTCATTATATTATTTTTGTAATGGAAAAGTTTATTTTTTTATTCTTAGTGTAGACTTTTTTGGTGAAGGGCTCATGACCTAGGGAATATATGTGAAGCTAAGCTAGCTTTATTAAGACAAAAAGTGACTAGAAGAAATGAAAAATAAAAAGTGAAACTACGAAACGTGATGTTTCGATAGTCACGTTTTAAAAAGAAACCTATTAATTAGATTTTGTGCTTACTTATTGTTTTGCAGATCACCGTAGTAAATAAAGGCCATAGTAATTGTATGATTACATTTTGGTACGTGTTTTTAAAAAAACTTCCACTAAGAAAAAAAACTATTTAAAACCAAAAATTTTATTCACGATTTCTCAGATGGATCTCAATTAATGTTCTCTTTAAAATTATATCCTAACCAAAAAAAAATCTTAGAAGTTGTGAGCCATTAGCCAAACTTGGATATTATCAAAAAGGTCTCTAGATTTTAATTTCAAACTAATATAAGATATTTAGTTCTAAGCTTAAATAAAATTGAAAATAAAGTTTTTTTTTATAAATAGGTGACTTGATTCTTTCGGCTTTATGTAATAATATAATTGAAGACATAATTGGAAGAAGCAAATAAATAACATTTCAATTTCTGCTGGATTTTTATGTAAACGACCCTTTAGGACCAGAAAAAATATTTACAATTAAAAAATGCTAAATAATGAAATAGATAATTTACAAGATTTGTTACAATTTTATACGAAAAAAGTAGTATTTACTCGTTACTTGTAAAAATGTTAGTTATCCGCTTCTTCCACGTCTCCAATTTATATTGGACAAAATTCTAAATTATCTTGAGTTTAAATTTTTTTTCACTCAAGTTTTTTTATGTCCCGTCTATTTGCTTAATTATATTTATTTGAATTAAAAATAATTAATATTGTCTAATATTTATCAAACAAGAGTCCGTAAAACTTTGTGACTCGATACCGGCTACTTTGGCAGTTAGTTCTTATCGATATTAGTTACAGCTAGATAGTTTTTAAGATTTTGAGGCTTATTTTTTGAGATGTTTTCCATCGGCTCTCATTTTTTAGATTTTTTGAAATATTTATTGAGAAGCTTAAAAAAAAATAGAAAACATTTATATATTTGCTGAGCTGATGATTTTACCGGGATCAATGATAATAAAATGGGAACAAGTTTAGTTGGCATGTAGCTATAATTAGTTTTATTTTTAGTTATTAAATAAAAAGAAAATATACAGAAGGATGTGTTCAAATGTGATATGTATTTGTTTAAGAATGATTAAATAGAAAAAAAGTTTTCGTAATGATCTCTGAGAAACTCTTACATGCTTTTGTAGATTCATTGTAAAATAATGTGTTTTTTTGCTTCCTATTAATACGTTTTTTTTTGCAGTAAATTATATTTTTGCATTTGAATCGAAGTAAAAAAAAAAGCATGATGGGAGTTTTGTAAATACATTGAAATTGGTATGCTTATTGCCCTCTTATAATTGTAGAAAATTTCTAAAATTTCCACGAGATATTATAATATTATTAACAATTAAAATATTGTATGTATGTTATGAGAATGTGCTAACAATGCTAGAGTTACTTTCCAAAACATTACACACATTACTAAAAATATTGTAATGAAATATAAAAATAAACTTTATAAGAGGTCGCGATTTGTGGAGAATAATTTTTTTTTCTATAAAATGTTTTCGCTTAGTCATAATGGATTCGCGCATTCTCATAACATAAAATATTATGCTTTCGCTGAAACGTGTAACCTTTGTAATATTGAATTCTAAGCAATATTAATGTAATTATTTTAGTCTAAGTATCTTATTACCAAGTCTAAATTATTTTCAAAGTCAATTACTAATAGATTGGCAGACTTGTTATTATTTTGGTATAGTTTTAACGGCCTGTATATTTATAAAATATTTAGCTTAAAAATATATTTTGTAAATTAGTTTACGGTTTATTTTTTTAGAATTATACCAACTTTGTGTAAGAACGTAGCGGTCAACTGCCATTTTATGTTTTATACTCTTTATTTAAAAATAATATAATTTTTTTATAAATAAAACTGTAGTTATTATATTGCTTAACCTTGAAACTATTCAAACCGTTTTTATGAAAGTTCATAAAAGTAGTACTTGGAACTGGAAATCGTATTCTTCCTCCACAATTGGAGAACTATCCATTCTTCCATACCAATATTATAAATGTGTCTGTCTATCTGTTACCTCTTCAGACCCAAACCGCTGAACCGATTAAAATTAGGTATTTACATTCTTTAAGGACCAGGGCAAGACATGAGATACATTTTATCCCGGAAAATTGTACGGTTTCCGGGCAATAAACTAATTTTGGCGCTTAGTTTATGATTAAGTTATATCATAGGTAAAAATAAATACATTGAAACTAGTGGACCCGACAGAAATTGTCTTGCCGAGCTTAAATTGTAAACTGTTTAGATTTTTTATACGTAGCCTCGTGGGAAGACCTTTGGTTCGTACTCGAGAGGGTGCAGGTTCGAACCCCGGTGGAGGCGTGTACCAATAAGACATTTTCCGGTCTCAAGTACATAATACCGGTGCTCATTGCCGTGGGAGAGCCATGCTATGACACGAAAGGGCCAGATCGACCAGAGTGATACCACAGCTTCACAGAAATCTAGCGTGAAACGGCATTGTGCTGTGTTTCGTTTAGTGAGTGAGTTTACCCAACTTCCATAATCCCCCTATCCCTATTCCCTATTCCCTCATAAAGGCCGGCAACGCACTTGCGACTTGCTTTCCATCAGGTAACCAGACGGGTTGCGTACCCCCTTAAAAATATTATAAAAAAGATATTATACATTCTCAAGTTACTTTCTAGTCGTTTGGGAGGAGTTAAGTGACAAACACACGCACACAAGTATTATATGTTTAACGAGAACTATTGGGTTCTAAATTTTTCAGAGTTTTAAAACAACAAAGTAAAGTGCTAGTAAGTTAAAAAGAGCTGGAAGCGAACTGTAAAACTATTATCTAAAGTTTAAATTCTAAGCCATATCTCATACAGTTACCCAGCCAAGTTTAATGTGCTCACATTACGAATAAAGCTCACTTCGACGAACACAATTTAAGTTGGACGGATAATACTTTAGAACAGTTTGAGATTCAACTTAAAACGATGTAATGAGGAATTCTTAGATTTTTTTTATTCATGAGGAAAAAATAGTGTACTTAAGATTAAAATCTCAAACATATGTTTATTCAACACAACCAATTTCTTCAAAGGTATGCAAGCAAAAAAAAACCTTCAAAAAATTCAACCCTAAAATGCACGACAGTGCAATATTCGACCGAGAGCCAAAAAAATGCAGGCGGGAAAAATGGCACCCAAAAATAATTTATTTAAATCACATCCGTCATCCCATAGTCAATACGATCCATCAAAAAACCAATCGTCAATCCGACAGGCGTAACTATGTCACAATGCATGCATTTTTGCATATGCAATCCATGCACTATTAGTTGAAAAAGTATTTATTTGAAAGTCAAATTCGTATTTCCATATAGACAAGATTGATTCGATAATTTCGGGGTGCCGATTTTTACGTAATGTCAAATTTGAATGTCATTTATTTGGATTTTCGCTGCGCGCAGTGGGGTTTTACATGCATTTACACGCGGCTTTGCGTGGAAGTTTTTAAAAGTCAAAATAAGATTCCAATCATAGCCCACGGGAGGAAAGGAATTTTAGATTATGTTAGCAATTATCCTATCTGTATATGTAACCTAATAAACATCCAAACAAACTTTGACATTCATAATATTAGTGTGATAGATTTACGCATACCAGGGCACAATTTCCATACACAGTGCATAATATTATTGAATAATAAACGAGCTCTAATTGACATCAATTGGTAAGTGCAGGCAAACGGCTGAACACGAAATGGCGGATTGAAATTATTGGCCCATTAAACTATTAGCGAATCTATTAATCTATTATACACGAGGATAAAGTTGAACGCGTGATAACATCCATAAATCAATATTTAAATTTTTTATTTCAAAGATCAAAACATAATAAATTATTCAACAGAGAAAACTTTGAGTTATCAAATTTTCGATTAATGTTAATTTATAAAAATAAACAAATTGAGGTGAACTCAAAAAGAAAATAAATTAACAACAGTGCCGACACGATTAACAATATTCTAATATAAGCATATTATTACCTAATATATTGCAATTTACCAACACAGTTACCATTAAAGCTATTGACAAGTCAATCTTGTCAATAACTTTAATGGTAGCTTCGAAAAACAATTAAATTTGCTTTATCTTTTCCTCCTCCAAATTTAACGTTCACTAACATTGATTTCTCTTTTAAATGCGTATTTAAATGTGGTTTATGTGTTTTTGACGCAATTTCATCAATCTACTCAAAATTAGTGCTACGCATGATATAATTCTGAAATTAATTTGTTTTTGTGATTACTTTTTTATAATCGCGATAAAAACAATATTTAAGTCAGTGAAAGTTATGTTTAGAAAAATAAAACAGCTAATTGTATTAAGCTAATAAAGCCAATGATTATTAATAAAAGGACAAGTACATGTAAAGAAATTCAACTTTTTCGGCTTGTCAGTTGTTCATAAGCAAAAACGCAAAAACAATTTTTGACAATACAGTAAATAATTAGCACTTCAAACCGCATTGACATTTCAAAATATCGGATTCACAAAAGTGAAAAACGACCGCAGTAACACAAATTTTGTCACAATATACCACTTACATACAATTTGAGCGGTACACGAAGCTATGTCTGTATGCAAAATTGGTATGAAATTGAAAACGCAAGTTACATATTGTTTTTTTGATTTTGGGGTTGCGGTCGCGTTGAAGGGTTATTCTGTCAGGCTCAATTTATTCTAAAAGGAAATTGGCAAATCTCGCGCCTGGCTGCAAAAATATATTTTGCATTATTTCATGTGCATTAGAAAAACTACTACAAACACTAGAAACATATTGAAATGCAAAAAGATTTATACCGTTACTTTTAAAAATAAAAAACATATATGGCATAAAATGTTATTGTTCTATGTCTAACATAACAAAATTATTATATTGTGAAAAAAGTAATAATTAAAAACCCATTTCCATAGAAAATATTGTACGTGCATGCTAAAAGATTGAAGGAGGCATTAGCCAATATAAAGTCGGAGAGTAAGTTAAATCTCTCTTTCGCCTTACTATCTACTAGGTTTTCCACTTTTAGAGCAAAGGGACAAATTAAATTAAATTTTGAATCTTAGCCTGGAATGATGTTTCCCTCTTTTACCGGTAGTCCTAGAATACAAGTGTGCTTTTTTAAATTAAAAAAGTGGAATCACCCTGGCTGCAAGGGTTGTGTTACTTCATTACTACGATGGCTTTTTTATTGCTTCACACGCGCGGGGCCGACACGACCCCACAGTACGTCGGAGAAGGTTAACTCCGGATAGGTACAGTCAGACTTAATTAATGATATATCGAAAAAAATACGAAAATATTATTATATACGGTCGAATTAAGAAACCTCCTATTTTAGAAGTCGGTTAAAAAGTCATAAAAATACTAGCTGATGGAACATGTTGTTTTGTCTTACAACGTAGGGAAATCTTTGAGAGAGCTGACCCGCGAAGAGTTTTTTATCATCACACTAATATTATAAACGGGAAAGATTGTTTATCAGTCAATAACGCTTAAACTACTGCACGGATTTTGATGAAATTGAATATATAATTGGGGTTCAGTATCGCTTATAGAACGTTATTAGTTTAAAAAAAAGAAATTATTTTTTATATTTTTTTCAATCAAATGTCTCTAAAAAATCCGCAGCATTGTTACCGTCGCATAATATAGTAGCGGGGGATGAGGTAGGGGAGCGCGGGGTGGGGGGAGCCCTTGCGCCGGCCGTGGTGACTATGATGTTAGGAGTTTTTGGGAAAATTTGAAAACCATATAACAGTTTTTTACTAGAGTAAATCGTAAGATTGTAAATTATTTTTTAAATTTTATTTATAGATTACGTAGTTTAAACGCCGCGACATTTTATATCACATTGTTCAAATTAAAGCAGACATAGATAAAGAGATGGGATAAATCAATAAAATTGAGTGAATGTTAGTATTTAATACGTTATACGACAAAGGCGCGGTTAAAAGCAAGTACATATTATTACGTCATGCCAAAAATATCGGTAGACATTATAACACCGGGTCAAATTTAGGAACATACTCCTAGTAGTTAACATTGGGGTGATCTTATAGTCTATAGCCCTGGGTTAGATTTTGTAACGTACCCCTAGTAGAACTGTCTAGCTGACTCCATAGCTTTCAGGAGTAATCATGCGAGCAATGTATTTACATACATAATGTCTAAACAGCACGTCAACACGCCGGTGACGTCAGCAATATCACTTAAACACCCAAATGGAAGCCTTAATATTGTGCGCCAAAGATGTGGGCGCAGAGGCGATAGTACAAAATGCCTACAGGGTATAACAAAGCAAAGAGATAATACTGTAGGGCTTAGAGTAGGCCTAGCATATACATCCTAGAGTATAATGTAAAGTTGGCTGTGAAAGTAGTAGCCAACTTTACATTTTACAACTTTTTGCATTTTTGTGACTTATACGGACAGCGCCCCAGCGCGGCAGCGTCATGATTTGTCATTGCTTTAAAAAAAGTTACTTTTTCAGCGCTTTTTTAATAAATTTAGAGTTAGGATCCGTGCACATAATATAAAAAAGTATCACTTTGCTTATTACATCATGTATAAATAGATGTAATCCGTATTATTATACAGTCTTTTTAGTCGCGTTTTAGTTGTCCGCAAAAATTAGGAGTATCAAGGTTCCAGTTTTATCTCAAGGAAGCACTTAAATGAAAAGAAATAGTAGTATAAGTGTAAAGCTATTAAACATAAAAATCCGTTCCATTGTTTGTTAGTCATTTTGTAAATGACTAACAAACATCCAAACTTCAAAGATCCAAACAGACGAACTTTCACGCATTATATTATATTAGTGTGACAGTCTGACTATCATAATTTCTATGCCGCCTCAACAACAAATTTTTGTGCAACCATACAATAACACATCGACCATTTGTCTCCTCTACATCCAAACACAACTGCTCTATGTCCATTCTGCATCCCATCAGAGCGGACATTCAATATCAATGCTAATGTCCAGTGGGGTAGATATTACCGCGTAATTTATGTAAACAGAACATATTACGTTTTTTACCCACTAATTGGGTGAACCTCTCCGTTGTCTGCTCTACGGTTATGAAAGAGGCTGATGTTCTAATGAAATAAGGGTTATTAATATTATTTTTGAATAATTTTACAAACCCTTTATTATTAATAAAGATATTTTTAAGTGTCGAAGTATGATTTAAGATCTGCTGTGTCATCATGGAACCTGAAAAGCCATAATTGCAATATTGAAAATGAATTGCTCTGCTCTTTATTTTAGTATATTTTTCAATCTAATTAAATATTTTTTATTAATTAGTTAATTCAAAATCAATTCAAATTCATTTTAAAATTACTGTTTTGCAAAATTAGTAGTTGTGTGCAAGAAAAACGAAAAAAAAAATGAATTGTTCTTACATTGTAGCTACATTGCTTAGTGGCTTTTTTCGAGAGGCAGGCCGGCAAAGCACTTGCAAGTTGCAACCTGCAACTCTCCTGCTGTTACAACTTCCTTAATAATGTAGCTTACATTAGTAAATAATATAATTAATGTTACAAAAAATATATCTTGCTCTCCCAGATTTTTTATTATAACTATTTACTATAAATGAACTAAATAATAATTAAAGTTCATTAACTTATTTTAATTTCACCACAATATGAGCAATATTTCCGTCATATTATACGGACGATTTGAACCATTCATTGAAAAATTCTCACAGGAGATGACTTTTAGAAAACCTGACACGTGACCAAAAATTAGCCCTTTTGTAAAAAACCACAGGATACCTTCAATGTTCTGATAGGTTATTAATATTTTATTATAAATTATTGGATTTAAGCTTAAATTAATTAAAAGATCTTATCTATTATAGGATTTAAAGATGGGATTATTTCACTGAATATTAATTTTTCTATACTTAAAGTTTTTAGGATTTCACTAGTTATCGTATAGTGTCTAATAAAAAAAATAGAACCGGTTAACTTAAAAATAATAGAGGTGGCCCTGTGATCGAAATTCGACCGTAAATATTCAAAAAAAGTATAATCTATTCTCAATTATATCAACTTAAACTTGGCATAAAGGTCTCGTTACCAGGGCCTTCAATTTTATGAAAAAAAAACAGACTTCAAACCTAAACAAAAGAGTATTTTGTGTATGCGATGATCTTGTCATGTCAAAATATTGTAGTGTGCGTGTTGTAGTGTACGTAGCGTTTTATTTTTAAAAATATGTAAGATAAGCATGTTTTAAAATCATATTAATACTCCACTCCACGCTTCTTCTTCATATCAACTATAGCTTGTAAAAAATTTCATGCTTTTACATCTACGCGTGTTTCGTAAAAAGGGGTACAAAGTTTTCCGCTCGCGTATAGATTACGAAATGAAACCTGTAAAGCTTTTGATTTTTACACTTACTTATTGATTGATGGTGGGTAGTTAAGACCACAATAAATATTGTAAGGTATTATTGGTATTTTATTGTAATCTTTTATACACATGTAAACCGAAGCGTAATCCACAGTACTGACACATGATACCCACATTAAAAAATAAAAACACAATGCATATCAAAACCTCATCCTAATGACCATATTTAAGGGCTCATTCCGGACCAACGCTTTGATTTCCTCCACCTCACGTGACCGGCACGTGTCAAAACCTAAAGACGCCATATTGAAAACGCGACCAGTTTAATTCGACCCCTCCGCATTAGATTTTGAACGACGCACCACGAGTTCCCCATAGATTGATCGTATTAACTGTCATTAAATCGAACGTTTGAATTTTGAATTCGTTCGACACGAATACTTTGCCATTTCAACGACCGAAAATGTTCTTTATGAAGTCGTGATAAGACCTTTAAGGCTGCACGTAGTTTTCTTTAAATATAACAAACCAAAAATTGTTTGTTGGTTATCAAACAATGGGAAGCAATTTCGAAAACAGTGGTGAGTACGACGATAATTTCTAGTATTGTCGTTGTTCAGACGTATGTATACAGCGTGTTGATGACGTGGGACTGATGATTCTGACAAATAGAGGGTGTTGGTAATACGATCCACGTATTGTTATGTAATTTGTGGGCATAGATAATAGCCAGTGAATTTGTAATGTGATTCTAACACGAGTGTCGTTTGCTTAGAATGATTGTTCGCTTGTCTCGTTATTTTGCATATTATTTAAATTAAATACCAATGAAAGAGTTTTTCAGAATTTTTATTTTTGCCATCATTATTTGAGTCTCGGAAAAAATCTTTGCAAATATAAAAATGGAACCATAACTAAGATTAACTACCACATACACCACAAAAAACCACAAACAAATTAAATCCGCCACGCAAAACACATGTCGCATACTCATAAAAAATAAAAGGGCATGTCTTCAAAAATCAATTCTACCCACATCAATTTTCCTTCGCAAAAATCATAATCAGTAGACGGAAACAAAATAAAAGACCAGAATACGTTGAGCTCTGTAAATAAAATTGTGACGTGGCGGAGATCTATCGATGTATGATGAGGGGCAGGAGGGGGAGGTCTTCACAAATTGGCGGCAGATATTAATGGTTCGAAATTTAATCTTCCACACAAAAAGCACGCCACAAAAAGAGTGATAAATGTTCAGGTCATCTTAGTGCCCGTAACGTCTAGGTTTTGTGGTAGACTTTCTGACGTTATTGATTTTAGGGTTCGGTAGTTAGTGAAAAATCTTTTATTGTAAAAAAGTTAGCAGACATACCGCGCTATTCCACGCCAATTTTAAGTGAGGCCATGTTCTTTTCCGAACCCTTACATGACATTTTTATCAAGTTTAGTCGAGATTTAAGTGGTCGAGATGTTGATATTATGAGAAGAATACGGTTTAATTCGATGCTAGTCTACGCACCACAAATTTGTATCTCGACGTACGCATGTTATGAAGTAGAGATATATGTCGAGAGAGAGAGATATCATGTTGGTGTATCGCAGGCCGGCTGGTCACGAAAAGCCTAAAATTGAGTAAATTTTTTTTAGTAACATGATTCCTTTAAAAGAAGCTGGTTCAAGCTGATAATGTTGAGTACTGTATCCACTATCCAGTGACCACACAGGCGACTAACACAATCGATCATGTCACTCCTGAGTCCTGGCGAACAAAAGTTTTGATAAATGACTATCTCTAACGTCTTTTGTTACTCGGAAAATCTAAATACAGCTTTCCCGATTATGTAACGTTCGGGGTCATGTATACCCCATCAGTATTACGAAAGGGTTAAGATTGTTAAGAAATATATTAATAGGGTTATCTTTATTGGAGCTAAAACACAAAAAAAAATAATAAATACGTGTTTTTTTCGCGTTGTATATTGTTCTATATCCTTTCTTGGAACTTACAGAAACTCCAATGAATACCACGAAATATATTTTTTGGTGCTTTCGTAAATTCTGACAGGCAGAGTGCATACATTTTGCTTGGAACTTATTTGTACCGAAACTATTGTGATAAAAACCAAATTTCATAAAATGTAATTCACTATTTACTTAAATCTTAAGAAACTAACAAAAAACACTCTTGCTAATTTCCAATATTAGTAAATTATAAAATCAGCTACCTCAGAGATCTTCCGGCAAAAACCCATCCAGCGTTTTAATTACGAAATCCTTTCCCAAAGGGTCCACCAGACCCCATCGGTTAACTTTACAAACGCACGGGCGTCTACAGTATAATTACCTACCACGTGTGGTAAATTATACCCCATGATCATACACGGGTTATTGGTAAATCTTTTTTTAATTTTCTTCCCTATTTGCATAGCTAAACGTGTAGGCTGGCAAAATGTACAGGATTTTCGAAGGTTTGATGGGAAATTTGTATTATACTTCTGTAATAATAAATTCGCTTCGATTTTTTTTTTTAATTTTCTTCTTTCTCCTCTGACATTATCAGTGTTTGTTTTTTGGTAATATAATTTTCTAACACATCTATATTTATCCAATTTTAACAATAATGTAATCTTTATAATAAAACAGTAAAATTGGCGTGTCTGTACAATTAATAGTGTTTCAAACTAATCAATGTGGGGGCTAAGGAACAGTAAGAGAACACAAATCGCCAAAAAAAATGTCTGCTTGTCTGTTTATCTGCTTGTACGCGCTAATCTCCGGAACTACTGAACGGATTCGAATAAATCTTGGTTTTATTTAATAGCTATTAAGTCTAGTCAAAACATAGGACACTTTTTTTCCCCGGGAAAATGTACGGTTCCCTTGATATACTAATTTTCGCACAACTAAGTTGCGGGCATCAATTACTAAATGTTTATCCAATAATAGTTCTTAAGTAATATAATAAAAATGTCAAGAATTTAAAGTTATAACATTAGTACGGCACAATCATTAAATCTAGCCCTAACAGGCATCACAGATTAAATCTAATTCTAGATCTGGAGTCTACAACTATTATTACACTAAGATGCTTCTGTTTTTTAACCGACTGGAAAAAAGGAGGAGGTTCTATATTCGGCTGTGTATATATATATATCCTACGATCTTTTACCGAAGTAGACAAAATCTCCTCCAGGATGTTTGGCTGCTATAGGTCTTAGCGCGATGTTATATAGCCTATAGCCTTTCTCGATAAACGGACTAACCAACACAAAAATAATTTTCCAATTCCGGCCAGTAGTTCTGAGACTGGCGCGTTCAAACAAACTCTAGCTTTATATTATTAGTATACAGGGTGTATTTATACCACTCCCTATAACTTTGGGATATGATTATAATACACTTTCTCATTACAAAAATGTATTTTTTTTTATTTTATTTCAATTTTTTTTAATTTTTTTTTATCATTTTTTATACAGAATACCTTTTAGACATAAGAATAAACCACTAAGAAAAATAATTTAGAATATTTTTTTTTTATTTTTATTATTTTTACGCCGTTGAGCAGAGTTCGCGTCGCAAAAGTTCAAAAATTTATAGCTTTCACCATTTCAATTACAACCAACACCCAGTCTACCAGATCATTATTTACAAATGAGAAGCTTATACTGGGGTGGAACTTTATTATGGAGGTATTAATATTGTCGCTAATAACCTTGAGGGATAAAGGAAGATTTGGTGAGATATTTGACGGCTGTACCCGACTGGGAAAGGGGGGGTTACGTTTTTCGAACGTGTACGTCAAATCACTGAAAATCGCTTACAATGCAAATCTAATCTTTCGCTAATCTATACATAATTACGAGAGCGGAAAACTTTGTACCCCTTTCTACGAAAGACGCATAGATGTAAAAGCGTGAAATTTCTCCTATATATAGTTGATATGGAGAAGGAACGAGGAATACCAATATTATTTTAAAGTATGCTTTTATTTTACATCATCACACGAAATATTAAATTGTTTATGGTTGGGACCTTTTTTTTAATAAAATTTAATGGCCTGGTATTATAGCTCCTCTACATGATGGATTTAATTATTTATAATTGAATTTCGACCACAATGCGACCTCTAGTATAAATAATTCTGTCTAAAAGGAGCACTTATATTTTTTTTCGTATTGTGTTCTGTATAATAAATAATATTTTGTGGCTAGCTATTGTCAACATACAAAAAAAAAATGGAATTTATTGTTACAATTGGACCTAACATTACAAAGCAAAAACAACAGTTCAATAATTTAGAAACTGTAGTCGCCAACGTCCATACCACGTTGAATACACCGGTTCTCGTCCGATCACCGAAGTTAAGCAACGTCGGGCGCGGTTAGTACTTGGATGGGTGACCGCCTGGGAATACCGCGTGATGTTGGCTTTTTGCAATATTTTGCATGTTTTTGTGCATAGAACTACTTTTTTACCCACCTCAACCATTATTTATTAAAATTAAATAAATCTGTAAAAAAACCCAAATAATATCAATTTGTTTTATTCTTTACTAGTTGGTGCCTGAAACTTAGTTGCGCGAAAATGTGGAAACGTACATTTTCCCGAGATAAAAAGTATCCTATATGTTGCCCAGGCCTAATATGTTAAAAAAAAAAAGATTTATTCGAATCCGTTCAGTAGTTGCGGAGATTACAAACTGATAAACAGACAACATTTTTTTGTCGATATGTGTTCTATTACTGTTTCTTAGCAACCCTAAATTGATTATTTTGTAAAAATATTACCTAAATGTACAGACAGTCATATTTTACTGTTTTATTATATGTATGTAAAGATTAGAGTTAGGGCCGGTTTTTTTATCACTAGTAAAAAAAAGGCTAAGGGCATCTTTCACCGCTTACTGCTAAAGTTTCTGTTAGGCTGACAACAGCGTTTTTCACAGATTCTCCATACAAAATCTGTCAAATAAAGTTGCGCCTGTCAAATAAATATACTATCTTTAAGCGGTGAAACAGGCCCTTAGTAACTGCAACGATTAGTTGACCGACCTTACCCAGTTGTTAAAACTGGGATGCGTTGGTTCAACAGACTTTTGACATTAGCTGAAAATAATAAATGTGAATAAATAATCGTCAGCAGTGGCGTAGCTATACCGTTCGAGACCTGTGGAAAAATTTGTTTTCGTTCCACTATGTCAATTTAATACATAAATACGTCAAGCGATTATTGTAAAAAATAGGCGCTTGCCACTTGTCTAGGGGGGCTGATCGGGGGCCCCTTCAGGCTGGAGGCCCGTGGCATTTTGCTGGCTTGCCACCGTGTAGATACGCCACCGATCGTCGGCTTACCTCTATTCGTCGGTTACAAAAAATAAATTTTCAGCTGTTATAAAATGACGAGTCTGGCCTTAGCTGGCTCTTGGGCTATATATATTTTATATATGTAATAATATTTTGCGGGTTGATTAAATTGTTTAAATTAAATCAACGTACAATACAAAATAAATAAATTTATTGTTACCAAACGATACATATTTTATAATTCTCCAAATTTTCCTTCACCGACGTCCCAGAGTCGTCTTTCGTCGAAGTTCATATTGTCTTTTTCGTCGGAAAATGTCGACAGTTGGTCGTCAAACAGCGACGACACGGACAGAACTGTCGTGTCCGACATAAATATCGTATCGGCCGCGTCGCCACGTTCAAACTGATTTTTTTCAACCTAGAAATAAAGTTTCATTGTAAAAAGTTGATAGTTTAGTAATAAAGCAGTACGAACGGTTATATAATTTCAATTCTTCAGTCGCCAACGTCCATACCACGTTGAATACACCGGTTCTCGTCCGATCACCGAAGTTAAGCAACGCCGGGCGCGGTTAGTACTTGGATGGGTGACCGCCTGGGAATACCGCGTGATGTTGGCCTTTTGCATTTTTTTACATGTTTTTTTGTACAGAGAACTACAATTTTACTCGCCTCAACAAAAGCCATGTGGAGAATAGGCACTTGTACAAGCTCGTCGACCAAAAACGAAGAATTCTTTAACTGGTCATTTGCCTATAAGAGTAGCGTGATTTTAACATTCAACATTAAACTAATTAATCAACATTAAACTTATATTCAACACTAACTGTAAGCTAATAATATTATATTCATTCTGAAACTGCTGAACCGATTTTAATAAAATCAGTGATGGAGACATAACAGTTTCAGCACGTTTGCTGATGTAAACAAATTGCTACGTATCTGATAATTTATCTATGGCACCTTTAATTATAAAAAGAAATAAGTCACCCGTTGTGGGAAATTATCACTAAACTTTGAGAGCTTTAATTACAATTTGTGTGGTGATTTTGAGTTATTTAATTTTATGATTAAAGGTGTGCTATATTAAATACTTGTGTTACAACATGAATTTTACATCGTTTGAGGATTGTGTACCGCGCGGTTTCCATACAACGGGCCATAACGTTCACCCTGAAACCCTCACCTAGAGTAATGATTTTGTAGTATGTTGTGGAAATACCTCGGAACTAGGCTTCTATGTTTCTGTTTTTTTTTTTAATATTTATCATAGATTTTGATATACCTTCATTTAGTTAGTGATTACATACAAAACAAAAATGTTTCAATGTTTTTTATTAAATCTACTATTTACTACATTAAAAAAAGAAAAACATCGGGTTTAAAGGGTGGAAAACGTTATGGCCCGTTGTAAGAAAACCGTTTTACACAATCCTCTTATGGGGATAGATTCTTCTCATGAAAACAAACTATTCTTTGTATGGGACCAACTGTCTTACTCGCAAAAAAATATCAACTGTTTCATACATTTTGGTTCAGTAGATATCGTCGTATGAAACAGTTTAATTTTTTTTTTAAGTAAGAAAACTTTCCCCGTACAAAAAGTTGTTTACACGGGTAGAAAACTAACTGTTCTCTTGCGCCATTTGTCCAGGAAATAGTCAGCTTGCTTGACTGCCTCGCTGTTTTCTAAGAGTTTGTCAATTTTGTCCTTCCCTCGAACCCTTGTAAGGGCTCGAATAATCTGTAAAGATGATGTTATAATCAGTGTCGTAACTATAAGATGACGGGGCATGCTACAGACTAAGCCTTCAAAAGCGGCCCGGACCGAGTGGCCAGGAGTTTAAAAAAAACTGTCACTGAAAACTGTCAGACTGAGAAGCCCGGTGGTATCGCTGACGTGAAACTCACTGAAAACTATCAGACTGAGAAGCGCGGTGGTATCGCTAACGTGAAAGTCACTGAAAACTGTCAGATTGAGAAGCCCAGTGGTATCGCTAACGTGAAAGTCACTGAAAACTGTCAGACTGAGAAGCCCAGTGGTATCGCTAACGTGAAAGTCACTGAAAACTGTCAGACTGAGAAGCCCGGTGGTATCGCAAACGTGATAGTCATACCATCATAATCACCACCATGAAGGCTCCTTCACGCAGCAATAATAGATAATCCAGCTCGACCAATTTAGACGCTTTTATTTCTCTAACAACACAGCAGACAAGCCGACAACAAGATTTTCTCAGCAATTCCACAACACCAAACCCGTTGTAGTCCAACAATAACAAAGTAGTAACAGCACCGGTGGATAAAAACAGAAACACTTTAAGAAATTTAAACATTTTAATGCCGAATACTTGAATTTTGATGATGAGACCAATAAATATCAGCTCGGCATTTTTTAAGAGATTTGTTTTTGATAAATTATGTCATTTCAGACATGTCTTAAACCTCTTTGGAGTTATAAAAAAATACAGCCAGATTTCACTAATGGAGAGTCAGCTTCAGCACTAATTGCCCGGCTTGACCTGAGAAATATAAAAATACTGCTATCCTATCTATATATTAATACGCAAGCGGAAAATTTCGTACCCCTTTTTGGGAAAAGCATAAAATTTCTTCCATTTATATCTAGTTGATATCGAGGAGGAGCGTGGAGTACTAATATTATTTTAAAATATGCCATAATATTGTATATTTTTAATAAATAAAACGCTACGCACACTACGGCAGCAGGAATGCCTGCCACTGCAATATTTTGACAAAACGAAATACTTTTATATTTGTGGTCTTAATGTGAAATTGAAGTCTGTGATTGAATTGAGAATAAATTATATTTATTTTTAAATTCATCATGTGGAGGAGCTCAATTTATGATCGAATTTCGACCATAGGGCGAATTCTAATAAATTGTAATAAATAAATAGGGGGAGGTTTCAATAGAGAGAGAGAGAGGTTAATTCGCTGAAACCCAAGAGTGGCTGAACGAATCATTAATATTTGTGGAACGCCAGGAAAGGTATTAGAAGGAAAGTGATAAGATGTTCATTTAGTCAAAGATATGACATCAGTGATAGAATAAATTATTGCAATTCACTAGCAACACAAACTTATTTATCTATTGTGTAGTTTGATCGGTAGATAACGTCGTCATGACGACGTCATCCTGACAACCATTTGCTTGTGTTCTAAACTGTTGTATTGTATTTTATAGAATTTCTTTTTGAACTAAATTATATTAAATCATGGCAAGTATGGTTATGCATTTTTACGTCTAAAAGCAATGTTTTATATATTTTGCACCCAATCTTATATTGAGTTTATTTTCAGCCACCAAAGAAAGCCGGGGGGAAGAAGCCAGCTAGTAAGTTTTTGTAGTTTTAGCTGTGTTATTTAGTCGTATTTTATTCTAATGCACAAACATTACTACCAGCTAAATTAATTGGCCGATTTTATCTTACCTAAATTTAGTCGAATTAAATTAAGTGCACACACAGTTCTTAATTTCCTAACGTGACCGGTAGCCCGGCCATATAACGTACGTCTTCTATCTGTCTATGAATCAATTTGTCTTTCGTCACTCTCTATAATTTGGTCAAAAAATTTTTAGTACAATTACACAATATTCGATTTTCAGCCATTATAATCGATGGGGTCGATACTTCCGAGATGACCAGAGAGAAACTGGAGCAGTTCACGCTAAAAGTTAAAGAGGAATTAGACAAAGAGAGAGAGGAAAGAAACTACTTCCAACTAGAGAGAGACAAGATCAGAACCTTCTGGGAAATATCCAGAACTCAGCTAGAAGAATGCAAAGCGGAGCTAAGGAACAAAGAGAGAGCAGCAGAAGAAGTGCAAGAAGAAAATGAAGCGCTACTTGAAACGGAAAAGCAAAAAATAAAACATCTAAAGTATGAACATCAAGCAGCACTAGCAGCTTTGAGAGCGGAGAATTTGGTTGCTCTAAAAGCAGCTAAAGAAGACCATTCAGAGCAGGAACTAGAACTGCTGAACGATAAAAGAACTCTGCGTCAGGAGATGAAAGAAAAACTACTGGCAGCTCAAGACGAATTGAGACGAGCAAAATTGGTTCACGCCGAAGAATTGTCTAAAGTCAGAGCAGATTTTGATGAAAGAGCGCGACAGATAGAAGAAAAAGCAGAAAAGAAGCTTAACGAAACTAAAATAGAACTGGGGGTGAAGCATAGAACAGAAATAGCTGAAGTTGAAGAGAGGAAAAATAAACAGCTATCAGAACTAATTGCTGATCATGACAAGGCATTTGCTGAATTAAAGAACTATTACAACGATATTACTTTAAACAATTTGGGTAAGTTATGTTGTGTTTTACGTTGATAAATTGAAAGTAATATTAAAAATGCACATGTCGTAAAAAAAGTACATAAGAATAATACTCCTGTAAATTGTTAAATACAAATCCAACTATAGGTTGGAATGGACAAATGACTTAAAAAACTTTGAATTACATAAGAATTATAGCAGCTTTTGAAGATGAAACTAATTTACAGGCTTAATAAACAGCCTTAAGCATCAGATGGA
Source organism: Cyclargus thomasi (assembly GCA_026546445.1). NCBI lineage: Eukaryota > Metazoa > Arthropoda > Insecta > Lepidoptera > Lycaenidae > Cyclargus > Cyclargus thomasi. Next base: position 28,971 of record JAOTAV010049345.1, read on the forward strand.
GGAGTTGCAAAAGGCACGAGAGCGGGCTGAGAAGACGGCGCGGGACGCGGGGACGGAGGCGCGGGCCCTGCGGGGACCACTACAGACATCCGTGCTTGAGAACAAGGAGTTGAAGAGACAGATGTCCAACTATGATAGGGACAAGGCGACGTTGAGCGTGAGTGTTATAACCAAAGGTGATAACTATAGCATTAAAAATAATTTGATATTAAGGACATAACGTCTCTTGAGATGGATGCAAACAACAGTTATACTGATAGTTACAGAGTTAAAATATCCACAGCCGAACATAATAACCTCCTCGTTTTTGGAAGTCGGTTAAAAAATAGATGCCGTAATTTATATAAAAGTGCAATCAGGGAAGTTAAAATAGACCCAGATAGTGGATCTAAGTAGATTGGTCGAGTTATATGAAAGCCAGGTCACGACTTACATAGAATTGACGTATGCCGATTAAATGATGTAGGCCCATCAACTGGTTCACTTTGAATTTATTACATGGTACATTGAATTACTTTGTCTGTGGGGCATTAGGTTATTCATAGTAAAAACTCCGTGTGTGTAAAAAAGATGCACTGACCTCTATATTATAAATACCCTGGACTGACCATAAGCCTAGCCATGGTGAGGCGATTTGATATACGGTATTTTGGCGCTGACGGCAGTGACGAGCGGGAAAGGAACTAATGAGTTTTACATAGCACACACTCTTTTATAGTTTACCTATGAACTTCCACCTTATAATTATAGACTATACTATAAAAAAATAATACGAAATAACAAACAAACTTTATCGCGACAAACTTTTAGTTAAACACTTTGTAAACAAAATAGAATTGAAGTGATACAGCGGCCATTTGCAAATTACGTCAGATTTAGTTCTTTTCCCACTCGTTTGTACACTCAAGTCATCTCGGTAAAGAGCTGTCATTTCTAAGTGTATTGTAAGTCCAGTGTATGTAATAGAAATCAGGGATTGTAATATGCGAGTGAAAAGTGAAAGACATGAATTATGAAGTGAAGGATATGAGTTGCAAATTCTATCTCTATCAAAAACCATTATTATCAAATGGAGTGCTTAAAATCAATTTAGACATTGGTACAAAGCAATGATTATTTCAGAGTAAAACGAAGCAGCTGGGTGTATTGGAGAAGCAGTTCGAGATGTTGAAGTGGGAGCACGAGGTGCTGCAAGTGCGTTTCGACCGCGTACAGGCCGAGAGGGATGAGTTGAAAGCTAGGTTAATTCTTGGTGATCATTTGTCAGCGCCACACGCGCCGCATCTTTTGATAAACTAGATATAAGGCGTGTGCGACGCGTACTGACAAACACGCGGTCGCCTTATACCAACATTATAAATGCGAAAGTGTCTGTCTGTTTATTGCCACGCTGAAACGATTTTGCCAAGTTAGTGTGGAGATATGACCTTGAGTGAGGCCCCGGAGATGAACATAATACAATTATCATCCCGGAAAAATGTACGGTTCCCGCGCGATAAACGAATTTCGGGACAACGAAGTTGCGGGTGTCATCCAGTATATCCAGTATATTAATATTATTATATTAATAAAAGTTAAAATATAATAGTTGACATGTTAAGTTTCTTAAGTTTAATAAATGTTGATCGCACAGCTATCAGAGTGCTGAGTGCAAGTTTTTTTTCCACATTCGATCGTGAACGCTTTTCGCGTTTACTATGATTTTATATGGGGTTTGTACAGCGCCACCTAGCGGTGATCCCGGTTACGATTCGGTCGAAACGGACGTTTCCACGCGGGCTAGTAAGCGAGGTTTTTTTTTTACATACATCGACTTCTAAAATTAATTTCCTTCGGCGCGTTCTGCTCGTTCGTTTCTAAATTCTGATAAATGGGCGTTCATCATAAAATATGTTGGACCAATCTCAGACTTACCTGATAAACACACAAGTTTATAAAAATCGTTCCAGCCGTTTCGGAGAAGTTGGGCTATGGAATTTGAGTTAGTAATGGTATTTCAGATTCACGAAGGCGGTCATCGAGGTCCAGCAGCGCGCATCGCTGAAGACAGCCCTGTTGGAGGCCAAGCTGAAGAGCTTGGAAGGTAGAGACCTGGGACCGAAGGATCTGCATGTAGGTAGATAGGATCAGAATAACTTTCTAGCAGTGACCGAGTTGGTGATGATGAATTACAGCTACGAGTGCTATCACATTTTTTCACGATAATTGTCAGCTTCCATAGAACCTAAATTGCTATTTAGCGATCAGGTCGTCCAAACTGTATTTTTCTTTTATGCCTTACTGTTAAGTTTCACAATTGAGGACATAAGTGGAAGAAGCGAACAACTAACACTTTACAAGCTTCAAGTAAATACTCGTTATTTCCTATACAATTTTGATAAATCTAGTAATTTAGCGATTTCGTTATCTGGCTTGTCTATCTATATAGCTATACTTCAAGTATATTATTTTAATTTCAAATCGTTTTTCCTGGTCCTAAAGCATCCATTTACGCAAAAATCCGGCAGTTTTTAAAATGTTACTTATCCGCTTCTTCCACTTATGTCTTAAATTTTGTGAAATGCAATTAAGTTTTTTTTTCACTATTATTAAATCGAAATCGGCCTAACCAGCACTGCTCAGAAACCGGCAAAATGATTTATTGCCGGTTTCTGTGGATTAATGCGAGTTACGACTGAACTTCATTAATTTACTGACACTTGGCTGGCTAACCACAGTATATGCCAATTTTTTACGCTGTAGCATTGAATGATATAATAATAATCTATATATTATCGCGCGACCGGAAAAGTCTGTACCCCTTTTTACGAAAGACGCGTATATGTAAAAGCATGAAATTTCTTGATGTGAAGAAAGAGCGCGGAATACCAATATTATTTTAAAATATACTTTAATCTAAATTTTTAATGAATATAACGCTACGCATACTACAACACACACAAAATACTCTTTTATTTATGGTTGAAATCTGTTTTTTTTTTCATAAAGTTTAGTAGCCTTGTAATGAGAACCATTATGCCAAATTGAAGTCTGTGATTGAATTGAAAATATAATATAGTTTTTATAGCTCCTCTACACGATGGATTTAAAAATTTATGTTCGAATTTCGACCACAGAGCGACCTCCAGTATTATAAATTCCACCAAAAAAAATTCATAAACAGGTCATTTCCTAAGTTCAGCTTTCGATATCATAAATATCATCCTTTATTTTAGGAACTCTTGAAGTTCAAAGACAACCAGTTAGAGGACATGAAGTATGAGGTGGCGAGACTACGGAAAGCTCATGACGATCTCTTGGCCACGTACGAGGCGAAGCTTGCAAAACTTGGAGTATCACCGGACGAGCTAGGATTCAAGTATGTAAAAGCGCCATCTAGTTTACTCTAGTAGAACTAAAATGAAACTATACGTAACTACCGTTAAGCTACCAAGCATCATTATTAATTTGCTAGCGCTACCTAGTAGCAGCTAAGTGAACTATTATACAATCTTAGTTCTTGTTTTGTTTTTAATGTAAGTCAATAGATGGCGTTTTGAACATAAAAATCATGCCTGTAACATATTTCTAAGAAAATAACAGAGATAGCGCTATTATACTTCTAGATCTCGAACATAGCCAATTATTTTATATAATTTCTCTATGATCTCGAAGAAATAATAGACTACTCGACTCATATTGAATTTCAATAAATAAAAGCATATTTATAGTAAAACTCGGCCGACGGAATTGTATTTCAACCTAATCATAAAATAAAAGATTATGATTGATAAATAAAGTCGAATTGAAAATATGATTTTATATGTACTGACTAAAATGCTTTTAAGGTTTTTCCGATTAGGATGAGACGTCATTTTCGTAGTAGCTTAATGACTTTTTGTTTAAAAAATATTAAAAACATAATGAACATTAAACTAATAAACATTAAGCTAATTAGTATAAAATCTGCAGAAATATCTATAATATGAAATAGTTATATTTCAGCTCATTTCATTTTTGTTTAATGTTTATGACACTTTAGACTTTTCGTTTTTCACTAAAACAAAATTGTTATTTAAAATAGTAAGTTTTAAAATTCATTTTAAAAATAGTTTTTGGTTTTTTTATTTTAATTTCCTATCCCTGTCTCACGTAGATTGCAAGTTAGGATACATTTTTGAATAAAGAGTACCAAATACTCCTAGTGTGACGTCACAAAATGGCGGATCGTAAACTCATCGTGTTTTTAGTGGCATTTAAAAGACGAAATAATAGTTTTTCTTGGTGAGAGGGATGAATATGAAAAGATTAGTACGAAAAAAATTTGGTCAAGTAGCCTATTGTTTTTGTCTTACATAAAAACAGAACTTTTTCTGTTTCAGACCCTTGAAGTCCATAGCGATCAGCGGTATGGTCATTGGACAAGGACCAGCAGGCTTGGTCACCAAGGACCCTATGTGATGTGTCTATTAGTATGTATTTAAATAAATTATTTAATCAGTCATCATGATTATTATTTTATTTTTTATGTAGTGTGCATGAATTATTATCCATAGTTGTTTTAACCCTTTTGAATAAAAATAACACACTATCAAAGAAACAGATTCATTAAATTAGTCCCTAATCTGGTTAGGAATTAACTTCTTTCGTAGTACAATGCTTACAGCCGCATTTCGCGAAATTATTTCATTCCACGTTTACCTTCCATTTCATAAACACCTTAGCATTTTCTGTCCAAATCATTTAAAATTGGGCAACCATTAATGGATTTCATCGCCCTCTCCGCAAGTACCAGGTCCATCTACCCGGCTCATCAGGATTCAGGGGGTAGCAAAAATTTTAATTGAAATTGTCGTTTTAAATAATTTTCTATGGGTATCTCCGTACATGAAAAAGTATTTCTTTTTAATTTATTAATTCCATCTCCGATTGTGGGACTTCATTTATAAAAATCACATTTAAATCAGGAAAGTCGAAATAAAACAGCAAACTGAAGCCGATAAACGTATTTACTACTAAACATTTTATTCATTATATACAAAACGATTATAAGGCAACATTTCAAATTATATTTCTTCGCTCGTAGGCATGTGCTCAAGCCACGTCTAAAATATCCGGCGAAAATAATAAAAAAATATTGCACATCACTAAAAATATTGCACATCACTATTCCCTTACAATTCTAGTGACGACAATATTTTTTTATGTTACGACAAAAAAAGCGCGTTTTATTTTGAAAAAATAAAATGTTGCTCGCTATTAATGTACGCGCACTGTACTTTTAATTTTTTAATCTGTCAAGCTAAAACTGAATGTTGGAATTGTGGATTGTCCAACTATCAAGTGAGAACATTAATATCATACTATTGATATTTTAGCGCGTTAATTTTTATTATACTTCGTGTAAACTAAAAGTACAGTGTACAAGATTATTCAATGTTCACAGACAAAAATTTGAACCATCTGTTTCTCAAGTGTTGCGACCTGATACACTGAGGACGGTTTCACACTACGTCCGATCCGAAACCGAACCGAGCCGACACGGGTAGATAAACCAAAGTCCAGACTTGTAGTTGGTTGGTATGTCAGGATGTGTTAGTATTATAAAATAAATAAATGAAAAAAATTACTAAAGATATTAAAAAAAATCTAACTATCGTCTAAAAATAAGAATAATTTTAAAATAGTAAATAGGGCTTTTTTTCTGGTTTATCTTGTAATACAACACTGAATTCCATCACTTTTAAAAAATAATTTCTGTAATTTCAATTTCAATCAATTTCAATCTTTTATTTACATGAGTTACAGAGACTCACTTGTTAGTAAAGGCTTAAAAATTATGTTAGTAACAATTACATTATTTTAGATTTAAATTGAATTATTTTAGCAACCACGTGTTATATCCACTTTTGACATTTTAACAGGATTTTTTTCTATTTATTAGCATTGTTGATTGTTTAATATTTATTATCAAATAAAGAGAATAAACGAATTGAAAAACTGCAGTAAAAAAACGTACCCTTCTGCTTTAGCGACCGCGACATAAGTAGCTAATTTTAAGTCCAACATCTTTCTACAATCTACGGATTCGGATCGGACGAGTGTAGAACCGTCCTAAAAAGTTCAATATAGATTTCATCGATTTTATAGAATAAAATTTCGAGGATTAAAAATAATTAACACTTAAAATTTGAGAGTTGTGCCCGCTACCATAATATTTACAATTTCTTAGGTATTGGTGTTGTGACACTAGGCACCTTAGCGAACGAGAGGCGTAGACTTTGAAATTCTTAATTTTAAACGTATTGAGAAATCGAATGTATATTTATGATTGACTTTTCTAAAATAAACTAATACACCCCTGTATGTGTACCGAAAGTTGATTAAGGCCGGCCGGTTTCCGTATTAGATTTCCCAATGCATAATCCCGCATTCGGACACCCGAGTTGAATCAATAGATACATTAGGTACACGTTTTCCCACCGCACGGAATTAATTCCGCAATCAATGCGATGGTGTTCGAATGCGGAAACCTAATACGAATATGTTTGCGGCTGGCATTACAGTCATACAGTGGACGTACATTTTTTTGACACTGTCAAATTATATTAATAAAATATCCAACCAAAATACTAATGCCCGGGATACAAGAGACTAGTTTTTCTAGCTGTGATAGCAAGCAAGCTAGTATCTCTGGCTTTGCGTGGACAAACAAGCTTTAGTAAGCTTAGAAATGTAGCTAGTTTCGTTCGAAGCCAGAAATATTAGCTTGTTATCTTACTCACACTAGCTTGCTGTTCTAACTTGAAAACCTAGCCTTGTGCGTTCCGGTCATCCAACATCTGCCTGTGAGATTAATATTTGAGATTTTTACAATATTTTTGTAATTAAAAAAAATATAGGATTCCTTATAATAGTAATTCCTAAGGCTTTTCACATCAACATGTTTATAGTCTTACATCTCTCTCAGGTTGCCACATTCCCAAAACAAAAGAAAAAAATATTTTATAAAAGGTACACAAATATGAATTCGATTTCACAGTACATGCAGGCTTAAATTTATTTTACAATAAAGCAAATCGAATTATTTTTAATAGTATAAAGATTTTCGACAAACATTTATTTCTTTTTGGACAGGTTTTAGTTAAGTGTGAGAGTAAATAGGTATATTTGGCAGTGTCTTAGTGTGTTTGTTGCGTAAAATACAAAAATATTTGAAAATAGTTTAGTTATGAAGAAAAGAGTACCAGTGTTCAAGAAAGTTGAAATATAAAAACTCATGCTTTCAATAGAAGAAGAATAAAATAGCAGAGAGATACTTACTGCTTAATTATATTGATATCAACTTAAAGGTTATTTTTTCAGAAATCCCGTACAACACTGATTCGTTAACTTTCCGCGTCCAATTTAAACGGGGATTCTGAAATCTGACGCTGGGCGTTGATTTATTACGCACGATTCGAGTCAGATTCGGAAACTTCACCGCGTAGCATTTACTTAACGCATGCCGTTTAGTGACCAAAACGTAATTTTTTCGAATCTGAGTCGAATGGGAATCGTAAATCAGCCTACAAGTGTATAATTAATCTATAATCTGTATCTATTTACTCTGTCACTTAAAATTTAATCACATTAAATTGCGCTTAAACTTTTCCAAAGTAATGCGATATTATTTACATAATCATTGATATACTCATATTATTTTAATTGCAAAATATATATTATATGAAATGAAGCAATGAAAAAAACATACCAGTATGTTTGTCTTTAATATTTCAGGAATACTTAAAAAAAAAAGACTATGTCGTAATGATTTACTGCAAAAAATATGGGTATAGATTCCCAAAAAAATATTAAGAATTAATTAAAACAGCCTTAAATAATCTCGGGAACCCTTTTGAGGCTGGGCTTCTTCACGAATAACTTAATATTAGTTAAAAACGTGACATTTCCTAACCAACAGGGTTACGGCAACTCATATTTATATTTTAAATTAAACATCTTTTAAACCGACACTTATGGATAATATCTTTTTTTTAAGTGATAATTATATTTTTAACTGAATACTGGTAAATTGCAGTAATTTTGACATAATTAAAAGAATTAAAATTTACATGTTTTTGTATGGGACCGACTTTGTTACTCAAAAAAAAAACAGCTGTTTCATACACTTTGGTCCAGTAGACATAGTCAATTTGTATGGAATAGCTGACTTTATCTTTCAAGTACGAAAGACACGTAAAGGTGTCCCCGTACCAAAAGTTGTTCGTTTACATAATAATTGAGGTATAATCATCCTCTTAAGGAAGCAAATTTTAATATTCATGCTGTATAATTACAACATAATAAGTCAGTTAACAAAAGTTTGGCAAAGTAAGTCGATTTCTCATTATTTTTTGTTTTTATCATTTGAAGTTGATTAGCTTTTTAAAACTAAAGTTATGAAGATTTTCTAGGATTCTGATTTGTATACTTATTGTAAATTGAAATCACTTTTTGTAAAACATTCTTTTCTTGCTTCATTTCTAAATTTATTTGAAATATAATTTGACATTTTTATTATTTATATCATATAATATAAAACAAAACCACTCTTAAAAAGATAGCTTATTAAAAAAATATAACGGTTACAATAGATTTAGTTGTACAAGTTGTGCTTGGGTTCTGTAGCTATTGTGATTATAAAAATAATATTTATTTAGAAATTATTTAGAATTATTAACATTTATAACACAACCAAAATACTTATAATTTGACGTTATGATATTAGCGATTGCTTTTCGTGTTTTACGTCCATATTTAAATCTTACAATTAACAAAATACATAGTTATCAATATATAGTGCATAATATCATTTTCATTCAAAGATCTTTAGTTTATTTGCAATAACATACTCGTATATATACAGTCACGATCTCTAAGTAATAAACTATTTGATTTAATTAAACCAAAAAATATCTTTGTATGTAATTTTTTTTCTTTTATGAAGTTTTTCATTGAAGAAAAAGGGTGAATTTACTTTTTTTGTCCCAGATAAATCTTTAAATAAAAAGTCAATGAGCAAATTTATCATTGATGAAATAAGTTTATTCGATAGCAAATGAAATATCTTAATTGATAATTTACTAAATTATTACCAAATCAAATATTTCTATGTATCGACTTTACCGGCTTGACCAGGCGGTCCGGGGAAACAAACCATATTTTGTCTGAGGACAACTGCCTTTTACATATGAGAACTGTATTTTTTTTTCTGAAATTCTATAGCTGCACAGAAGACAGCTGCATTATTAACTTTAAAAAGTAGGTATTAAATATATACTTCGTAACTAAAAAGATTGTTAGCGATTGCGACTGTACATACAATATTTAACAAAAATACAGCATCGAACATAACTTGCACATGAATTTAATTATAACTACATTATATTATACTGTCGTGTGCGTGAGTATCTTGCATTTCTATCTAATATCTTATATCCACAGTTTAAGCACTTATACTATCTTATATTAGGAAAATATATGAATAGAACTCTGATTCACAATACACTATTTTACTCGCATTCGAAAACTTTTATAGACATTCAATTAACGTTCCTATTATTAACCAATGTCCGCTCGGAAAGTTTCCGAATCCGAATGGAACAGACATTGTGAATAGCCTTTGAGAACTATTTTTTAAAAAACAAAATCCTACAATATAATATCTCTATCTTATTATTATCTCAAGCAAATATTGGCGGGATTCAAAAAAACATACCCAAAAGCATTTAGCAAAAGTTACTTATTAGATTTAGAACAGAATATTTTTCGCTTCATTTAATATTAACACTTTATATTACGCATTATTCACAAGCCTTCCGTTTATAAAAAAAATAAGCGTCTTGATACAACCACGAAGCTTCAGTAAGCATTCAACTTAAATCTGTTAAAAAGAAATTGCAAGAACCCAACAATTTTAATTTTCAAGTAACAATTAAGTAAGAAGAGTAAAAATCCTGTTTAATTAAAAAAAAACACGTTTCAAAATAGAAATAGAACTTCTCGTTTCCTCGAATTTCGAATAGTGTTGGTCTTAAGTTCGGAATAAAGTATCGATGAATTTTTAAACGTTTAGGCACGGGACGGAAAATTCGATACTGGCTACGGTACGGCAGGGACGACTGTATCGCACTTTTAAAATATACTTCCTAAAGCGACTGGGCGGTTATTCAGCTTGGTTACTCAAATAAATACGGGAAGATACTGCAAGCAATTCGGTTTACAAAAATATTGATAGTCACCCACTAATTTGTTTCAAATAAATACACTAAAATAATGGACTTTACTATATGTATCACATTTTCTAATTAGTTGAAATCGAAGCATTTTTTATAACTAATTTTCTAGCTAAAATGATATCATGGATTGTACTGAATTTGTTCGGTAAATAAACTTTCGATAGATCTATACTTTTCTCTATTTTCGAATAGCTATCCCGTTGATTATTAACAAATTATCGGGTATATGATCTCTTAATTAATAGCTTGCATAGGACGCGTGCATTTCATTTTAGCAGCCAGCTGACCGTGTATAAGTATAAGAAATATTTTATACCAATTTATATATCGATTTTCGTGACAACATTCTCAACACTAAAAGCTTTTTGCATACGACGTTGAGCAATATACAAAAGTGATTACGACTTTTTTTTTGGTTATTACATTTTTTTTTGTAAAATTTTTGTAAACATTACGTTGGTGGACGTTTCGTTTTTAGAATGTAATACAATAAATTGCATCAACATGTATAACAATCAAGTAAAACAATATCACGGTGTAGAAAAAATGTCCCAAATATTGTCAGTATATTAAATAGACATGACATATTTATTGACTATTTTTAAAACATAGTGGGTACTTAGTTACTGTAACATCAATTATTTTACTTTTTGTTACACGCAGACTCACCCATACAAAAACATTGACAGTGAAGTGTAAGATGAGTTTTACTTGTATATCTTATGTTGACTGTACACTACTAAAAAACTCACTCTCAATCATAAATCTGTTGTCACGAAATCTCCCATTTCTTATCTCACAACGCGTTATAAAAAATCTCATTAATCTCTTGCAACTTATCTAATCTCACGACCGTGAAGCGAAAGTCTTGAATCCTTCAGTGGCTGTTCACGACATCTCGTGATGAACTCTGTACCCGAAGCCTCTTCATGAGCCCTGTCATCTGAAAAAAGAAAAAACCGTCAATTGTCACTTGAAAGACAGGGCGACAGCAAAGTGACTGTCATGCCCTTGACATTAAAGTGCTCAAATGAAGTCTTTAATCGGTGATCTTAATTTTTAATCTATTTTAATTTTATTCGAAATTTATACCATAAATGAGAAATAACAAACCACAAACAATGATATAGTTTTTAATTAGAAATAATTGCTTTGACATAAACGCCAAGACTAACGACCTCTGAATTATAAATATAGACTATTTTCGGTTGAACATTTTCTGAATCAATACCATGACGGCCTTTATATTAAAAATAACTTGCTGTAGACAAGACGAATGCTTAGCAACGTACAAAACATGACAAAATAGGTAACACGTATGGTGACGTTATAATTACAAAAAGAAAAGGTAAGTGGAGCAGGAGATATGGGTAAAATATTGTTGTAAATATTGTACTGTCGAAAATTTAATTTATCGATATGACATAGACTCGCAAATCACTATTTTTCACAATAATTTGTCTTCGATACTACTGTACTGAAAGGCCACTTTATTGTGAAATTTAACGATTAAATAAATCTTATATACTTTAAAATATAAAAAAGATTACAGTCATAATAAAAACATCTCAAAGTTAATGTCTATTATAGTTAAAGTTTTAAAAAATGCTGTAAAAACTTATGGAGTGTCCACACTGCAATTTTATTTCTCTTCCAAATTTTTTCCGCAAGTACTGTAATACATTGAATTTAATGGAATGGAATGAAATGGAAAATGAAAGAAAATGGAATACAAGTACTGTAATACGCATTGGCGGAAAGAATCCGCAAGAAATAATATGAAAAAATCCGTGCAATTTCAATCTGTTGTGCGTACAGTCACTTAAGCTTTTAAATGCTATAAAAACTAGGCATAGTAAGTGTAAATATATTTTATAGTAAAATATTAGTAACTGGCATTTATAAAATAATATGCAACTATAAATATTTATTATAATTAAAAAAGTCACACATTGCCAAGGAGTACATTGAACTTAGCTTTAGCCACTTAGATCAGACTTAAGAGGTATTTTATGATTACTCAACTTTAATTTAATGAAGTTATTCGTATTGTAGCAGCATATAGAATTTTTATAACATCTTATTAATGTAATTTTTTGTTTCACTATTATTGAAATTATAGTTAAGTAATTGTTAAACGTCTCTGAATAAATAAATAGAATAGTTTGTGTGAAGCGTGGATATTGATATGAGATGAGAATGTGTAAAGAAGCATATTATGTGATGTGCGTTTAGGAAGTGCATTTTTTGACAAACTCTTAAAAAAATATTTACGCAGCGAACAACTATATATTGGTAAGGTCGGCCGCAAAACGTATGATTTTTTTCTCAGGTTTCCGAATTCGTTTTCCGCGTGCGAGCGCCAAAATGCACTGAATGCGGAATTCGTTCCGCACGGGGAGTAGTGTTAAAGTGTATGTGAGCGTTAGCCCTAGTACTACTGTACTGATGAGTCAATGCATTCGTGTGTTCGAATGCGGAAACCTAAATCGAAATTCGAATTTGCGGCCGGCCTAAGCATCTGATTCATGACTCCTGTTCGCCTCGGATTTGGAAAATTTACGTGCGTTAATAAGGACAATTCCTAGCGTGGCGTGAGCGCAATGTCACTTAAATTTTTTTGAATTATTCGAATTCAGGATTGTGCAAGGTCTGCTTGTCCTTTTCTGGCATATAGAAAATGTCATATGGTAAAAAAAGACAACGAATCGTATAGTTATGCGCTGTGTAAATTTTTAGCAACAGTTTTTTTAAGCTGAAGCAAAAACGTACCTCGAATCATTAGGCGTTCACGAAAGACGACTTGGTCCTGTCGAATTGGAAAATTTGTTACAGACAATTTATGAATATAGAAATTATCGTCGACAAAATGTATACGACTAGCTTTTCATCGCCTTTACAAGCGTATAGCTTCAAAATCACTTAAAAAAACTAGCCCAGTGCGAGTTGGACACGCGTACGAAGGGTTCCGTACCAGTACAAAACATTCAGAAATGCGTTTTCCTAATATAGAGCATATTAGGAAATCGCATTTCTGAATGTTTTGAATTTATAAAAATTATAAAAAAGTTATATATT
>JAOTAV010049346.1:0-16479 GCA_026546445.1 Cyclargus thomasi
ACTTTTTAGTTTGTTTTGTTCTATTTTAGTTTTTTCCTTTGGAAGTCGGTTTAAATTTTTTGTTAAAAAATAATAATCTTTTATTCGAAGGTATTATATCTTCTTCTATTTTATTCACATTGTAAAATGTAGTTTGTAGTTAAGAGTTTTTATTTCTAATTAAATAAATTTAAAAAAATAAATTAAAATAATAATGATAATCATTTATATTCATCTGTATCACCAAAATAGCTGTCAGACTTTTTTTTCTTGAGCTTATGTATTTTCCGGATCTCCACGCCTTTGCCGCCGAACTTTTTTTCCGCGGTATGCCACGGGAACCCTACCCCTATCACTCCCTTGTTCCTATGGTCTCGTACGTTGTAGATGTTCCACACGAAGCAGCAGACTTTCTTGTGGCTCTTACAGCCTGGGACTTCGGCGAGCTGACGGAAGCCCGGGCAGAGGTCCACGTGTATACAAATGCCGCCGGCTTTCAAACATGGCGTCGATATTAAAGATCCTGGAAATGTTTATGATCGTATTATGTACCTGTTTTAACTCGCAGCTTTGCGTGTTAAGAAGTATTTTCATATATATACCCTATCTCATGTCTCATCTCATTAACGGGTGTCTCATAATTATGATGATGTCTGACTGTAAACCAAATTTCAGCCTGATCCGTCCAGTGGTTTGGGCTATGCATTTATACTAAACATAGTAGCTGACTGATAAGTCAGCCAAATCAGTCAGTCAGCTACTGGAAATTCATCGAGTAATTTAGTGATAAAGAAAATATACATTTATTTCTATGAATCTCATCACTCGAACTACGATGTATTCATAACCATATTAAAAATAATATTTATCTACTAGCAGTTAGAACACTCAATTACAATAATTAACGTTTCACAATATTTTACTTTGTAGAAACAGTAAATAACTAAAAGAACTAAAACAAGACGGCACCCAAGAGAACAACTGAACTTTGTTAGCACCTTACTTGAAAACTAAACTTAATTAACTTTAATGGTCTAGTTTTAATAGAAGACTAGTTAGTCGCGTGTTTACAGTGGGGGCTTTTTGTTTATCGCGTATGACTAATTTCAAACAGATAATTTTGTTATAATTGGTAGGTTTTACTGTAGACAAAGAGTGGCCTAACACAACGAAGGATAGTGAAGTTCGAAAGATTAGAGAAGGGTTTGACCAGCAGCTGTTATTTGATACAGCGCCAGATTGCAATCTTTGTACCTCAGTTTATGTCAAACCCAACCGACCGATCACTACTTACATGGAACTGACATAATCAGAATTTCCGACCAAATGACGTAAGTCTGGCTCTGTATTAGTTTCTTCAATAATACATGGTGTCATGATTCAAACATTAAATATTTGAGAAACTACCCACCAATCAAAGCTACATTCCATAGGAGAAAAGTTAAAATTATTATGACGTGCGTTGCATTATTGTACAGACTGCGTATAGCATACAGTAGAGCAACTTTGCCGTAATGAAATCAAACCTGTTCAATTCATGTCAAAGTTACACGCGCAAGCAAGCAATACGATAAGTAGTGAATTTTCCCTCGCTCGGAACTTATTTAAAATCATGCCACTGCACGACGAGCAATTTAGGCTGTCTAGTAACTATACTGTATACAAAATAACGAAACGGATTTCGTACAAGTTTCATTTAATAATAACAATTTTGTGACCTCGATATACTGAGCTGAGAATCTAGATTTTAGTGTACCATAGGAAATTTACTGTATGTAGATTATACTGTGATTATTGAATGAGTTATCTGGGCGAGCGACTCTGACTCGATCAATCAATACATAACTTTGGATATAACACTTTAATGGAAATGGAATTAATCCGTGGAGAGTTTTGTTTCCAATTTGTGACGTCACTGGATGGAGTGGATTATATTGTGTGTATCCAATTTGATCCGGAAGTAATTATGTGCTTGATTAAAATATTATTATGAACTAGCTTTACATAATAATATAAAATCTTACGAGCAATAAATCGAAATAAAAAGTATTATATTACTAGATGACAACCGCTACTTTGTTGCGCCAAAATTTGTTTATCGTGCGGGAACCGTAAATGTTTCCGGATTAAAAAGTATCCGATGTTCTTCTCCGAGAAACAAAATGTGTCCATACCAAATTCAAGAAAAATCGGTTAAGCGCTTTCGGCTTGAAGATGTAACAAAGGTCATAGAATAATTATTAGTCTTTGCTAGTATTAAGATGCCACCAAATATGTCAGATTTCCCCGAATCAAAAACTTACTTCTACTTTTTTTGATGTAGTCTAAGAAGGATCGATATGCCAGAAATTCTGCTCTTATATCCTCATACTCCTCGTCCAGAGGAAGGTCCAGGTTGGCATCACTCTTCAGCAGTGGCACCAGATCGTCACCCAGGTCTTCAGTTATGATGATCGTTGATTGTAAAACGAGTAGGAATAATAGAAATAACATTTCGATTACATAGCATAGCCTATAATAATGTCGATTTAATGTCCCGCTCGTTCGAACGTTTTATTGAATGCATAAATTCCGATGATAAGCTTGGATTTGCGACGGAATGTTCGAGAAATGAATAAGTCAGAAATAGTTCAGCATTCTTCTCGGATGATTTTAACTTGCATTATGTAAATAATAATAAATTATAAATTGTCTTAATTAGCATTAGTAAACGTTAAATAAATGTTTTGATGTTTGCATAAATAGCCTAAGAATTTTTAAAGTGAAATCTTCTTGACACTGTGAAATGTTTGGGCTGAGCTTTCAATGTGCAACCTGTTGTATTCTTCTGAAGAGTTTATTAAATTTAAAATATTTCATCCCTTTATTCATAAAAATATTTAAACAATGTTTAGCTATTCAAATTTCGTAGTCCTTTTCTGGAACATTGAAAATGTCACACGACAGAAAGGGACAGCGAACCTTGATTAGCTAAACACTGTAAAAATATTTTTATGAATAATTCCATGTTTCAATAATTAACTTTAAACTTCGCCCGTGCAGAAATTATTATGAATTCCACGGAAGCAAGAAAAGATAATTCTCAATAACAAAAATAATAATAATAAATACACAAATAAATATATTATTTAAGTATGCCATACCCTATCTGTGTACTTAGCTTCATCTAAATCTGGTTGGTTTCCTGTGAGGGTTTTGAATCCGGTCGAGCGAAATCTGTTAGTTTTCTAAAAAAGTATTTAAGCCTCCGAGAAAAAAAGAGTTTTGTAAGTTTATGTGGCAGTGTGTGTATGTCTGTTTGTGGCATCTCATCTCATATCCCTTGAATAAATTAAGTAATTTTAATTTAGTCTTCTTTTTTGTAAATAAAAAATTCAGTGGTTTTTAACTTTTTTAATTTAGAGCTATGTCCTAGCATCTCTCGGTGGTTTTTTCGACACACAGTGTTACCTTTTAAAAGCTTATAACAACATTTTATAATTACTCGTCGCAAAGTAATTAAGGTAATAGTTTGGGGGATGAAGCATTTTGCTGAAAATTTTCCACGATTTTCTCTATTGGTCGGGCAGAGGAGGTACTCTTTAAACTCTTTGGCGGTAAAATTTCCCGGGACTTAATTAACTAATAACTAACACGCTTAGCTCCTGTTAGTGCTTTGGCTATGGCTAAAATGTTTTCTAGTATATGGAGAACCTTTTTAGAGCTTAGTAATTCGCCGCGTATATATCAGAATATAAAAAAGCGGTTAAGTTCAAGTTGGACTACCGCACGAAAAGTACCGTACCCGTAGAGAACAAAAATGTTAGAAAAACATGTTGTAGAAAGCTAGCTGGCCATAACTGACTACATAGTGCAAATGATATCACGACGTAGATGACCAGCAGCGCCATCTATTATAATGGCAAAAAACACGTTTGTTATATGACTAGAATCTGCTCAAGCCGTGTGAACGTACACAGCGGGTGCAAGAGAACATTAAAAAAACAGTAATTGTAATAACTCTCGTATTATTATAATGTAGTGCTAGTAATTTTCTAGAAAAAATGTTATGTGATACTGTTATAATAACATACACTACTAATCTACATAATCTTATCGTAATGTTTAAATTATGATATCTGTAATATATTTTCATAAAAATATATATATCTAAGCAAAGAAACTATTTGAGATCAAGTTTTTCTGAAATTACATAATATATTTTTATTACTTACTATTTGCCCGCGTTAGGAAGTCACAAAAACTTTTATCCCTTACTAGCTGTTGCCCGCGACTCTGTTGCCGTAACAAAGATGAGAATTGTTATTTTCTATAACAAAATAAAATGCTTATCACACCTAGTGACCTCGTAACAAAACCTGTAATAAACATTTTCAACTCTAATATGAGAAATCAATTGAGCAGAGTACAATGGGTATCCGCTAAGCGCCGTTGTAGTCCATGCCAGGTTTTAGAGATGGCGCTGTATGTGTAAAATGATTTTCCGTGTTTTCCTGCATTTCTCCTGAAAATTTTCCGGAATTTTCTTTGCTATAAACCTCAAGGAGCTCGGGCTCCGACCTTTCTAACGAACGCAAAACTGTCTAAAAAAAAAAGTTTGTTCTGGAGGGATTTCGTCAGGAAGGAAAACTCGACTTATTTTTAAATAATAGATATTATCTCCTTAGAGGTACAATTTACAAAAAAATATTCTTAGTAGATGCCTACGTTAAAACATTTACCTGCATGCAAGTTTCAGCTTGAACCGTCCATTGGAACATTTCTATACTCGTTTCCTTTTTCATACAAAAAAACGATATGTTTCTACAATCCGTATTACATTCGCGAAAAACAGACTTTGCTGAGAGTCCATTTCAATTCACATGCGGCCATCTTTGAATTATTGAACCTGTAGAATCCATCGGACGGTGGACCCTTCAAAAGCTTTTTGTATGCCCATTCAGATGGTCCCACTAGCATTCCTGATAGCGAATTTTCTTTATTCCAATAGTCTTTTTCTCGGTCAACAAAATTTTACACAAATCATTTGTGATACCTAAAAGGTCAATGAGATGAATCTGAGCCAACCGAAGCACAAGGACAACCTGGAAACGTTTTGTTATATTTTGATATTTTCCGACATAAAAACAATCCTTTAACCTTCACGAGAATTCGAAAGGAACTCTAGGCATACCAATTACATAAAAATTAAACAATTGCTGTGAATAGTAATAGACATATCAACATTTTACAGCAACATGGTTGATATTAACGAGATCGTGCGCACATCCTCTTGAGAGTTATTCTCAACCTCTAGGCTACAAAAACAGCGGTAATTGGGGACGATCCATAAATGACCATCAAATTAATAGAGAGCCAGTTGACGGATTAACGTCATTTGCTCGTAATAAGTCAGCTTTATGTGATTTGTCGGCTGGGTTTGACATAAAGCAACCAACTTACTTAGACACAATCTCGCTCTGAATCAACTTGCCTTATAGAACGTCACATGATTTTTTTTAATAAAAATAAGGGGGCAAACAAGCAAAACAACGGTTTACCCGATAGACACCCGCAACATCAGGGTTGCATGTGCGTTGCCGGCCTTAAATTTTCATTTTCATGACTTTAGCCATCACGAAATTTAGAACTCCTCCTTGTCACGTATCGTTGTTGACGCTCCCCACTCTTTAAGTGTGACGTACTTTACGGATGACCCCGTATCCGAATATCCCTATCGATTACGCATTCTGTACAAATTGGTAATTATTCGTTAATGATATTAATACAATGATACGCTGACTAAGCCCCGGACAGTCAGTAATGAATAACGTATGTTGACGCTACACGCATCAGTTACGGATTTAATACGATTTAAATAAGCCCAGCGTTATAAATTAACTGAAATATTTTATAAATAGTTCTCGCACGCGGCTCCGGTTACGTGGAATTCGAAAATTGGTTAAATATGACTTTTTTGTAGAATGTTTTCCATAGATCAAAAGCAGCCTTAGATATTGCTTAACATACTTTCAACTAGGTCAATGCCTTAATTAAAGTCGGTTGGTCAGTTCGTTTAAATTTGAAACAAATAAAGTACTAACACACTTTCTCATCTATAATATTAGTAAGGCTTATGAAACAAAACACAATCATGACACGACACGACACGACTTAATGACGACTAGGCCTTTCCACTTTTTGTTAAAACTGGTGGTACTGATTTGGTTTGAATGTGGTTTCAAAGATATCAACTTAACTTCTACCGTTAACTTGAGATATTGCCGTTCTTGAGATACAGCCTGGAGGTAGACAGATGCATAGATATTAAAGTCTTAAAGAACCCTAAAAAGGCTCTATCCAAATCAGTAGCGCGGTCGTCCCTAGCTCGTTTTTACAGATCAATTATTAAGGACTTCCTTTTTGTAAAGATTTTTAAGGACTTTTTAAATATATTAACAGAAGCTTACTAATGAATTTGTGTTGAACAATTCAAGGGAATTTGATCACTGGTGGATGAATGTACAATTATTTGAACAGAGCTTGAATTTGATTCAGGTGGATGTATGAATAATTTATGATGCCTATTTTAATGCTTAGCTAACTTTAGCAGACTTTATTTGGGAGTCGTGATGTCATCGAAATGGAGATTTCGAATCCAATTTGTTTTTACTAGCTTTTACCTGCGGTTTTAGCCGAGCAGAATTAGGAGATGCAGAATATAATGAACGTAGATTTATCTAACTGGAGTATTTAATCGAAATAAAAGTATTACATAATAATGTTAGGGCGTAACTGATAAAGTTTCTGATACGGAGAGCGTGGGTTTTAATTAAGCTACATGAAAAATAGAAGATGTCGACAGGTACCCCTTACACTCACAGTAAGAACAATCACAAAAACAATTTTACTACATTTCGAAGTAAAATTTTACAAATCATGATTCTTAGCAACATTACGCGAAACAAATCTCAACATTCAAATGGTAGTAAAATAGAATCTAAAAACTCTCATAATAATAACCAAAAAAATAATGGCAAGGTTCTCATTGTAACCTACAAAAATTCAATAGCCGATTGTACCTGGAAGGCTATTATTAATTGAAAAGCAAGGGATTCAGAGACACGATTTCAGCGCCCAAAAGGCATCAAATGTTTAGGGTTAGTTATTTAATTATTCATGGGCTTTGTCCTCCATTAGCGATCATAATAAATAAATGCTTTCGTATAATTTTGACACCACTTTTGACCCCTTTCAGTAATTGAACAGACACAGGCGACGCCATCTTGAATAAAGCGTTTTGTAAACGATTTTAAACGCTGCTTTAAATTCTTGTTCGTTCGAAATTCAAAATACTTATCGAGTAAGTAAGTTTTTTTTTATCGACGTCATCCATCGTCTCTTTCAGCTTAAGCCATAATCTTGTTTGTCGCTATATTTTTATAATTTATTTGCACTTCTGTTTATCGCTCATCTATCATCAAGTTGGCAAGTGGATTAGTTTATTTATATAGTACTTTAAGTAGGTAGGTACTCTACTTTTTTTGAGAGTCTGTAAAATAGGTTTTTTAAAGAAATCAATTTCTGACCTAATGGATTTTCAAAATTAGGATTTTCCATAGTAGGTAACCTACAGCTAACTCGTCTGCATTAGTGATAGAACATTCTAAAACTTTTACTTTGGCGAAAGTCTAAAAAGTGGCACCGTCAAAACCGCGTATAAATCCTTGTTCCGCTCCTAGTCGCTCTGAGACCGCGAGATTTAACTCTTGTACGATTATGAACTTTAACTCATTAAATTAAGAATTATTTTCACTAGACTCTATTTTTATTTAGGTTGTTTTGTGTCAGATAGTCTTGGTGCCATTATTTTATTCAATTCTGTGCTGTGCATCTTAGTAATATTTGATTGAAGGACAAGACGAACTCTCTTGAGTGATATCGCTTGATAAAGGCTTGATATTGCTTAGAACCATCCTCCACACTTACTATATATAGTATAGTATTATATATATAGTCCATACTAGTATGAAATATTATGATTGTGTAAGTATGTCTGTATCTTGATATTTTTTTTTTTATCTTGAAACCCTATAAAAACACGAGCAGAAGAAATAAATCACAGTATTTACTGTTCGTTGCATGAATTTCAATAATTTGCTACATCGCGCGAACGCCGTAGTTACGCAATTCAGTTAACAATGTAAATTACATTCATTATAACTCACAATACTGTATTTTCGAGAAGGAAGTTATTATCATTTTAAAAATATTATCTTACTTCTTTTATGATAACATTAACTTTGCTACTGGAGCCTGAAGGGAGGTTTATCAAAACTTTGCGTCGTACAAAATTTTTCCAAAGCTGTTAATTTTAATACAGAAGATGTAAAACATTTAAATAAAAGCAATACTATAAATCACACAAAAATAAAATTACACAATTTAACTTGCACTTGTTAAATATCCTAGGTATAAAAAAGTAATTAGTCGATGCCCGCAACTCCGTGGCGCCAAAATTTGTTTACTTCGCGGGAAACGTACATTTCTTCGAAATATGCAGTATCCTATGTCTATGTATGTAAAGTGTGTCCAAACCAAATATCAGTCAAATCGGTCAAGCGATTTCTACGTGAAGAGGTAACAGTCAGACGCTTTCGAATTTATAATATTAGTAGATAAAAACTTTCAAATTTATAATATTGGTATTAAAGTACGAATTTTAATTTCAGCAACATAGAGACATGTTTGAGTGTCCGTGGCCTAGGGGGTAACACTCTTTGGATGTCGCGTCGCGTCCATGGGCGACGGCAGTTACTTACCATCAGGTAACCCGTCCCTCGCTTGGCCCCTCAATGATATTTAAAAATGTTTTCAGTAAATAAATGGAAAATGTGACTCATAAACAAAAGCTCTGAAAGTCTCCAAAGCCGTTTGTTAAAATGAAACGTTGTCCAAAGCGTACGGCGTAGGCCGGCCGGCAATTCGGTACAATTAATGAGGGATTTAATTCCAAGTTGAAGTGAAATTAACAGAATCGCGACGTATATTACACTAAGTTCGAACGGTGCCGTCTAGTGACGCTATTCGGCTGTGTTCATGAACTCCACGACGCTTTGGATAAGAGTTTGATTTGAGAAATATCACTGCAAATCAGAAACTTAAAGACCCCGGATTCAAATCACCGTCGAAAAAATTATACATCGAAAATGATAATGCAAATGACGTATTGGAAAACAAAAAATAATAATAACTGGGCTCAGCGCACACACGTACACAAACACCATTATGTTCATTTTTAATATTATATTGTAAATGCGAAAGTGTATCTTTCTGTCTATCTTTGTGTCTATCTGTTACCTCTTTACGCCTAAACTATTCAAGTGATGTTTCTAATATTTCGGATGGAGATATTTTGAGTCCCGGCGAAGGACATAGATTACTTACTCCGGAAAATTATACGGTTTCCGCGCGATTAACTAATTTTCGCGAAACGAAGTTGATACAGTGTCATATTCTATTAGTATATATAATATGTTGTAGTATTGTGTTGACAATCTGCTATACCTTTTATCAACATCATCTTGCCTATGTATTTTATACAACGTACATGAGATTTGCATTTCATATTTAGTCAGCTGATGTGTTTGTATTTCGAAAACATTCTAAATATTTTAAAATCGAGCAATCTTGAACCATGATCGATCAAATCGTAGCATTCCATCATTTATGTCAGTTTGATCCAGTGTTTTAACAAGCGCTAAACCATAAATTTACTACTTCCCAACCTTATTACCATAAGCATAAGGTTGAGACGTGTAAAAGTGCTTTCATATTATATAAGTTTGCATCTCTCTCTCAATCTAGCTTGCCTATCCAGCTATACATAAAATCCACATTATTTTAATTTCAAATCATTTTCTGCTCCTAAATTGCCTATTTATGCAAAAATCCGACGTTTTTTAAAATCTTAGTTATCTGCTTTTTCCACTTATGCCTTCAATTCACATATACTGTGGAAAATTGGTAGAGACGTTATGTACACCATTATGATTAAAACGCAAAAGGATCGCGGAGACTTTCGAAGTTTATGTAATATTGTATTTAATGTCTCTACAAATTTCAGCTCTATGTGAATTATTCCTAGGTTGAAAATTGCTTGTGCTATAGATTATATTTTATTAATCTGGTATGGAAAAATAAAAAAAGCTTCTGTGTGATTAAATAAAGATTACGAAGAACTTATTACTACCAAGTTAATAAATGAAAGTAGATTTAGTGACGGCCTCAAATTCCGCTTGTATAGAATTGAATAAAAATAATTCATTTACTAACTATTCTGAAAAAATGCACACAATATTCGATTTAAAAAAAAATAGCCAGTAATATATTAAGAAACTCCGTGAAGGTTATGCTGTAACGGGATCCTATACTATGTTGAAAAGTAAAGATGCGCAATATATAATGCGCAATCAGCAAGTATCTCTGATATGACTATGATAAGATGGACGTACTCGTAATAAAATTACTCGTCCTATATTCGTTCACACTTACGTTTAATCATGCACTATTCATCAAGGGATATTCTAATGATATTCCAGTTTTAATATCGCCGGTAAAGTACAGGGGCATGATTCTCGGAATTCAAATCTCATGAATTAATGTCACTAGCCATAGGTGGAAGGTAGTTGTTACTGTGATCACATCGTAAAACTTTCCTAGAATCCGAAAAACATACAATGCTAAGCCTCAAAATGGAAGTTATCCTACAGAAAAAGCGTGAAGGTAAACTCATATCTGTCCACTTTTAAATAGGTCATTAAAAATTAACTTTAAGATACAAGAAGATTTAAATATTCATCAAATTGACTTGCCGCTCGCGGTCTTTGGCAGCCAATTCTAATGGCTTATTTAAATATGCATCGTCTCGCATCGTCGCGTTATATTGTGAATGGAGTTTGGAGGTATGAGAATCGGGACCCAGCTGGACCTCTACTCTCAAACGGGTTTAAGACTCAAACCAACGAATCGTAATCCGTGTCCTATTGTAACAAACGAGAAAAGACGTTGTTAGAGTAGGACGCTTTCCGATTCCATCGTTTGACTCTCATAACGGTTTCGGAGTAGTGCTTCTGGCTAGAGGCCGCTGAAAATTCATGAAGCGCGTTCATTTATATTTAAAACGGCGCCAAAGCGATATCGCATTGGCATTCAGCTGTCGTAGAGCTCGTAGTTACACGTCAGTAGACGTGGCCCTTTACGTGCTTTTTTACGCACGATAAACAGAATTTTTATTTTTCGTAAAGGAACCTTAAATTCCCTTGAAGGTTCTGTATTAGGTTTTTAAGGGCCTTTTTTCCTACTCCATTAAAGTGTGTGATAGATTATCAACCAATTATCTGACGGATGAAGCATGGAGAGTTTGTGAAATCAGTTGTGGACAACCTATCCGACATTTAGTAGAAAGCTGAAAGCAGTAAAACATCCCCTTAATCTTTTGTAAAGAAGCAGAAAATTAATAGTCATACCTCCATGAATAAGTACATAATTTTCGTGTTATGTAAATTCTACCTGAAGCATTTTAAGTGTAAATTTTAATTAATCCTGTATCAAATATATATGCAGTATCAGCAGGAATATTTTTAACGAATTATTGTGAACGTAAATTATTTATGTATATTCACAGTAAAAAGCTACCATACAGCAATCTGCAAAGCTTTATGGTAGAAAAAGAATGTGTTTTTCTTTCCTGATTTCGCCGTAACAAAATTGCGAGAAGTCAACAAAAATAGAACATTTTAGAACGTTCCTCGCCCAAATGTAGCCGCATAATCAATTATGCATACGGCTAATGCATTTCTGAACTAAAGCGGGTTCGAGGAGAGCTATCATTATGCTTCACCTTCTCATTCGTAGGCAGTTCTTTTATGTATGAAAAATTTTAATTGCCCTTCAGTATGGAAATCTTTTGTACTTTAAAATGTATTTGAAATTGCTTCCATGTTCATGTAAATCAATGACAAATAGCGGATATATTATTATGCATTCGCTCAAGATTGGCGGTATGGTTCATTACCTTCTGACTTCTGTCAAACTCCTTCTTCTTCTTCTTCTTTAAACATGGCCTCCCCTCTGTCAAACTTCTGTACAAACCGCGATTGTCAAAAACAAAGTGACACAACACTTTCTTGACAATCGCGTATTGTATAGAAATGTCGAATTTTTGGACAGACGGCTACTGATCCATACCGCCAATCTTGAGCGAATTATAAAAAAGAGTTCTTTTGAATTTTGTTGGTTTTAAGTTCAATTAGATCCATGGATTTTAAGGCATGATATTTCGATAATATCGCATACGTTTTCAGTACATTTTAAATTAAGATGACAATTTAGTTAAACATTGCTAAGATAATGTCACTTCTATGGAGTTGTAAAATAACGCTTGCAATATTATCGACCAATAATACCGGGCCTATGTGAAGGAGGCTTTAGATCCTATAGAAGCAGGCTCGATGTAACTTTTTTTACAGGAACGCGTCATTTCAGAAACATTAAAGAAAGTTGTAAATAAACTTATTAAATAAACATTAAGACATAACAAGTTACAAGTTAGGCAACGACTTTTCTAATTAAATTTGTTTGATAATTATAAAATACTTGTCTAAACAAACTCCGTACTTCGGACGATGAAAATTTCGCCACAAACTTCAGAATCAAGGAAGGCATCTGTCTATTTAATCGGCTTACAGTGTCAAGACGGTGTTTTACCACAACAGATATAAGAAACCAGTAAGTATACTCAAAAGTGATTTCAAATTGATAGTTATAACATAGGCCCGTATTGATAGTCAGCGCTTAGTGCTTAAGAGCATGATAAAAATTTTCTGATGATGAGATGCTGTTTTCGTTTACAAAGGTCTTTTAAAAGTTCTTTAATGATGCTCCTAAGTCTAGCGGGACAAGGTGAGTCATATCGATGTGCAAGTGCCGAGACTCGGCGTTTTTTAGTCGTTCAAAACATTTTTAGGGATAACCGCAGCGAATTGCCATGTTTTGAAGTCATCGTAGTGGTTCGTTACGTGTATTGTGGTATAACCGTGTTCGAGGTTTGTGGGCAAAACTTCAGTACTCTCGCCTGCAGCTCGGAGTATCACGATGGTTTTGCATTGAGCTTCATCATCCATTAACTACATAAGACGTGGTTTTACGTGAATGGATGTACTAATCGTGAATTGGGGCTTTTAAATTTAACTCTCTTACTTAACTTTAAATCTCAAAGGTTAGATATAATTACAACTGTTTTTCGAGAAGTCAACATGTTTTTAATACAACGTCTCTCTTTTCACTTTTTTTTTTGTAATATGTATACTAATAAACACATCTCTTTGTCGTCAATAAACACATCGCTTTTACTTTAGCTTCGTTAGTGTATAGGGTATACAGTAATTCCATAATGGCGAGTTTCCATATGATATCAGCATCACAAAAATCCTTATTGTTATTTCGTACTCTGACATATTTAATGCCTGCGTTTTTAAAAAAATATTAAAGAGTAGAAACCAAAGAATATCTAGGCGTTAGAATAAAAAATATAAAATTGAGGTACAGTTGTGGAGAATATTGCAATTGATGCTAGGAGCCGTATCACGTATGCAATCAGTATTCATGGCACGGGCGGCCATTTTGAAGTGTCATCCCATGTTCATGCAGGTAAACTCTAATCTAGATAAGTCTAGCTCTAACTGAATTACCTAGGTTCCATTTCACGGGTATTCATTACGATATGAGAGGACTTATTGCAGCGGAAATGCTTAAATAAACTGGATGTTCCTTGCAACCTCTTTGCGCTGAAATTTGGTTATTACGTGGTTACTACACATCGTAGCAAACATATCCTTTTCCTTTATCGGGTCAAAGGCATATCTCTGCTTCGATTTAATCGAAATCTGTACAACACTCCGAGAACGAAGAGATAATAACATACTAATAATATATACTATAAACGTGAGGAAATAACTAAATATTAGTTTATGCGTTCGCTTGGAAAACTTTTAGGTGGTTAAAATAACTAAAGGTTATGAAAACCATATTTGGCTCCAGCCGACAAGGCGACCTTTTATTTAAAAAACTAGAAAAAAGCAGACATTTTAAAGAAACTCATATAAAGGACCAATATAAATTGTACCATAGCCCAAAGGGTTCAAATGAAGCAATCACTTGAAACAATATAATATTGAACATCGGGTACGCTTATGTTTTCGGTTTAATAAGAACTATGAATATTTCAGAATTTAATCAAAGCGTAAATGGCATCCCTAATAAGCTGCCCTTTGCTGGAATTTTAGAATAAAGGGCCCAGAATTATTTTGTCTCGACTGAGTATTGTCTTCGGTGATCCAATTATGAAATTCCGCAGCCCCTAAAATAAGCCGGCAAAGTTCGGTATTTAGTGTATCAACAGTAGGCGCTTAATGTTTTGTTGGTAAATGTTAGTTTTCGAGGGTGTTCCTAATTTGGCTCGTTGTAGACCGAAATTTAGTCGTCACATTCAATAGTTTGGTCTTTGTTTTTGTATTGTTATTTCCGTTTTGTCACCTGACTGTTGGTACTTGTTAATGTTGGGTTGAGGTTGAGTAGTTGAAGTTATCGATTTTTTTATTGACGTCATATCAATCATCATAAGACTTGTATATCTATTATTTTTTAAAGCATTAATGATATTTCCGCTTTTCAGCACACAAGCTTTTAAAAAATAACAATAATATATTTATTTTTTCAGAATATTCTGTTGCAATAGGTGACCTACATGCAACAGAATATTCTGAGATAATAAATTATGCATGATATTGTCATGTTTTAAGCATCAGTGATCAGTCATAGGTTTCGCAGACCTAAAAATCCAAAAATACAACTTCCAATATCCAATATCCTTATTAAACGCATACGTATTTTTCTTGGTGTTTAATGCAAAGTAGATATCGAAAAAAATCAAATAATGAACCGTTTGAGTGTTGCCGCATAAAATAGAAGAATCAAGGCATTGATGCTGATGTCGGAAAACTTTTTGAATACGTCATGTCGCATCTGGCTCATAATCACAAGGGTTGTATGAGCGATTAGACAAACATGGTGACATAATATGATGGAGCGAGGCCTACTCGGTACAAACTATCGACATAGTATAACACAGTAAAGTAGCTCAGCTTTTCCTTCAAATTAAACTTGCTCAGCACAAAGACAAAGTTGATTTAGACGTTACAGACTCTTTTGTCAGGATTTGATTCTATGTCTTGTATGTCTTGAAAAAGTTAAAAATATATATATGTTTAAAATGTTGGAAGATTTTAACCATACAGATTAGTGTGATATGTAAAAAAAAAGGAATTTTAGTTTTATAGCTCTTAATCAGTATATTTGACGTGATTGAATAACCAAGATGCATTAATGATGCATACCACACAAAATGACATCATTCATTCCGGACCATTTGACATAATTGCTGGCCAGACGAAAAAAGTATGATATTTTGTTAGAATAGATCATCCTCATAATATATTACTATGGCAATAAATCTGTGTGCCTAATAGTTACGGTGTTACAAAATATTAAAAAAATACATTTCATCAGATTATTAAAAACACATACTGATAGAAAATGGGTGATATTATATTATTTTTACCTTTTCAGGATACGAGAAGCAGCCATGAGCCAACTACGCCCAATCGTTCTTTTGGTGACGCTCCCCAAAAATGAGAGCAGTATCTTATCATATATAATATAATATCATCCAGGTACATTTGGGTTTTCAGTCATCTGACTTGTCACAAGTCACAATATAGTGCAAGTGATATTTGAAGCCAATTTTTATTAAAACCGTAGTAATTCTTTTTTTCTTACATATTTCTGGTAAAGCTGGGTTTTTCCATGCCCATTTTCTATCAGGATGTGCTTTTGGTAATCTGATGAAATCCAGTTTCCTCCAGTATCCAGTTTTTTAATATCTTGTAACACCGTAACTATTGGGCACACAGAATTATTCCCATAGTAACAAATTATAAGGATGATATCATTCTAACAAAATATCAATTTTTTTCGTCTGGCCGGCAATTATGTCAAATGGCCCAAAAATGTATGAAACGTGAATGGTGCTCCTTTAATAAAAACTGAAAAAATATACAATGAAATATTACGCTGAAATTACGCTAAGATATCAAGGCAGACGCATACGGCGGAATTGCTTGGTCGAGTTATGTTAAGTCAATGAAAGCTGTTTACAGAAAACCACTAACTAATTATTTTTTATATATTTTTTATTCAGACCGCATACAGTTATATTAAAACTAATAAACACAATAATATACGATTTAAGAAAAGACTTGAAGGCTCTTAAATTAAGTTATATAATACAAATTTTAAAAAGGTACCAGAGTGCAAATCTATTATATATATATATAAAAGAAAGTCGTGTTAGTTACACCACTTATAACACAAAAACGGCAGAACAGATTTGGCTGAAAATTG
>JAOTAV010049357.1:0-16473 GCA_026546445.1 Cyclargus thomasi
ACGTTCTCACGGAAACTCCTGGCACTTTTAACAGAAGTTTCCGAAATCGGGAACGAATCCGCGCGGAATCGCATCGTGAATCTGGGGGATGTTTGTATTTTTCTTTTTAGATCCTACTTGTCCTACTAATATATTATAAATGCGAAAAATTGTGACCGAAATCGGTCCAGCCGTTGAACAGCGCTTGAACGGCTGCACCGATTTCGATAAAATTTGGCATGGAGGTAGCTGATATTCTGGATTAATACAAAGGCTGCTTTTTGCGACGTAGCACCGCGGGCACAGCTAGTTTTTAATAATAACCTTTAGTAATTAATGAATCATTGGCTTGTTTATCGCATTCACTTTTAACTGTATGCGACCATCTGCCGGTCTAAGATAAAAAAAATAATGGAGAATGGAGATACTTGTGCTACTAAGAAAGAACAAATTATAGTTTTTATCTCGAAAAACTATACTGAGGTTAAGCGGATAAACTGCATTTTTAGTTTTAAATAAGTATAATACACAATATAGTTATTATACGAGAACTGGGATATAGTTTTCAGTCTCAGAATCATAAATCTAGTTCATACATATTTGAGGTCCCTTGAGTACGCCACATGTTATACAAGAACTGGGAATGATACAAGTCAATTTTTTTATTACGCTTTTATTGGGTCGACGTGTATGTATGTATGTAACAACGAGTCTGTAATCAAATCTACGAAAACTAACTTCACTATCTTCTAAAGATCGTAGCGTCGTAAAAATACGCCAGTGATATGTGATAATGATGACAATACAATAATATGGTACTGTTCAGCTGATCTGATGATGGAACCGGAAGGTATGGACTGGAACTTCATGATGGATGAATGTATCGTAGCCGTGTTTGGACTTGTTAGAAAGGTCTGAATACATAACATGGTAGTGTCGAGCTGATATGATAATGGAGCCGCCGGAAAATATAAACTGGACTTCATGATGAAGTGCATGTAAGTAAACTATGTGCTTTTAAATATAATCGATTTTTTTTGTAAAGGATTTTTTTTTTGATTAAGAGATTTTGTTTTTAAAGAGGAAAAGGATTTTTATTGTAAACCTTGCTCAGAAATCTAATGAAGCTATGTTTCGGGGAGAAGGTTACAGAGATCGGTGCTCTAACTAGAGTTCCAGCACAACTAGTAGGAGACTGTTCAAAGCACCATTTAACAGTGGCAAAATGTTCCTGTATCTGTTTACAAGAAAGTCTCTCCTGCTCCAGCGCCCCATACTTTTACAATCAAATATTAGCATTAAAAGCACATAGCTTACACTTCATCTCAGAAATAGCGACAATTTTAACAATAAGTTATTACATCGTATATAGTTTTTATAATATAGTTTTGGCTTTAACGTGTACAAATAAAAACGATTTTTTTAAATTATAAATTTATTAGTCTCTGGGTCTTAAATCTGGTTATTTTTAAGTAATTCTGTTTATTTATTTATTTGAACACACTAAAGCTTTCAAACTAAAGCAGCGATTTTAAAGTAATTTGACAGACATAGATATAAAGCAGACGTGGAACGACATAGGCCTCCAAAGTGTACGGTGTCTACA
Organism: Cyclargus thomasi; assembly: GCA_026546445.1. Lineage (NCBI taxonomy): Eukaryota > Metazoa > Arthropoda > Insecta > Lepidoptera > Lycaenidae > Cyclargus > Cyclargus thomasi. Next base: position 1,586 of record JAOTAV010049357.1, read on the forward strand.
AAAATCCTTATCTACTAGGTATACAGGCAGTGGCTAGAAGGTATAAACTCACCTTCCACTGTGGTATCTTGTATCCGACACTGTCGAGGGCGTCCTTCAGCTCTTTGAGGTCGATGTAGCCGTTCCCGCTCGTGTCCAGCTGCAAAGGTCAATTAATGCATAAGAGGTCATTCATCAGGTCAATCTATGAGGTCTTATGCATCATAGGTCTTTAATTAGGCCAATCGATAGATCATTAGCGAGTTCTTCGTGATTGTTAACGCCGGTTTGCGGCAATACAAGGACTTTCAGCAAACAAACTCTAGCGATAAATTTACGTTACGACTATCTTAAAATGTTCAATCTTATTATCGAATATCGATATTATGATAAGTAATAGTTTAATAGCTCTTATCACACTATTAAACGTATAGTACAAAGTTCAATGAATGCCTGGGGAACCAAACTAAAAACGGCGAGTATCAGAGTTTATGATTTTTTTTGGTTCATGGTTTATCTAAAAAAATTCACTATGTCCACAATATCCGATTAATCGAAAAAATCTTTCATCATCTTCAATGAAAATACAAGGTATTATTTGGTGACTCACGTTTTGAAGCGGGAGAGAGAGAATTCTAGAGAGATTAATGAAAGTAGTTTTTTTTTCAACGTTCGATTGTGTTCCTAGCCCGGCTAAGATACACCGTCGTGATATCTCTCTCTCTCTCGTTTGTAGTCATAATTTTCGATACCGACATATTATATCTCTACTCCCCTAACACGCGTAAGTCGAAATATAAATTTTTCGTTCTTAGACTAGCTTCGAAAAGAATGCAGAGTCTTCTCATAATATCAAAATCTTGACTAAACTCTATAAAAATGTAAGGGTTCGTAGACAAAAGTAGCACGGATTGAAAACAAATCGCTAAAACTATCTCTAATTTTGTCGACAAACACGAGAAAAAAAATTTGTCTTGTTAGGGTCAATAGAGAGAGAGATAGAGAGATTTCACGATGACTAAACATAGAAGAATATTTCTAGTCACAAGTCTACTAGAATGTCAATTCCTTGTGGTTGATCAGTCGGATGGGTTTGACATAACGACAACTTACGCAATCTGGCTCTGAGTTTTCCCTGATAGTACGAATGAAGGTTAAGATAAATTTTATTAGTGTTATGTGACCTCTCCCGTGGTGTATCCTTATATTTAGGATTACCCTCACACTTGGGGCGATAGAATCCTAAATTATTCGACCAACGCGTCGCATAAGCTAGTACATGACGAAATGTTTAGGCGTAGCTTGTGTGCACAGGTGGTCTACATATGCGACCTTGTGCATGCCGCGGCCGGCCCTATTATGTATTTCACTTTCTAGCCGATTATGTTATGTTTTAATTAGTGATGAATATGTGTCATTAGAGGGTATAGTTAAACTGTCAATTTCAGAAGAATCGGTTGAGCAGTTTGGGTGTGAATAAACAACGGACAGAGAAATTACATTAATACGCGAACGGTAAACTTTGTACCCCTTTTTACGAGAGACGCGTAGATGTAAAAGCATTAAATTTCTCCCAGTTATAGTCGATACGGCGGAGGAGCGTGGAATACATATATTATTTTAAAATATGCTTTTATCTTACATATTTTTCATGAAATAAAAGGCTACGCACACTACAATATTTTGACATGACACGATATCATACACCAACTTATTCTACTGTTTATGGTTAAAGTCTGTGATTTTTTTTAAATAAAATGTAATGGCCTGGTAACGAGACCTTTGTGCCAAATTGAAGTCTGTGATTGATGGATTGATTTTAATTTCAATGGTCGAATTTCGACCACAGGGCGACCTCTAGTCATTATAAATGGGAGAGGTTTTTATTCTATTGTTTGTTTATCCTTCCTTTACGCCTTAACGAAGTTTCAAATTTGAGCTTAGGCATACATAATCGAAAAGATGGACAGTAATATAGGCTACTTTACGTCTTGGAAAAACATCAAGATTATAGAGGAAATTACAAGGACAATGGTTTTTTTTATGAAACTAAATCTACTTTCTAATATTAAGTATAGATACCGCCAAACAAGTTACCAGTGAAGCTATGGAGTAAGGGAAGAGTTACCACATAAATAATCTCTATAACGCCTCTATTACAGAATACAGGGTGCTTCGTTTACGAGTCTCGTGGGACGTTCGAGGTAGTCACCGAAGCGGCCGGTCACGCAGTAATCGTAAAGTTTACCGCTACACTCCTTTCGCAGACATTATATTGACAGAGTCCTTACGCTTACCACATAAGGGCTAATTTCATAAGCTCTACCTGAATTACGATTTTATGTTAGTTCGCAGTTGTATTATGTATAATATGTATTTTATTATTGCACATGCAAAGTGAATTAAATAAACGAGAGAGTTTGTCTGTATATATGTCTATCTCTTTACAGAATAAATCCATTAAGATAAAAATTTGTATTGAAGCATATAGATGAAACAACTGAAAGGCTGATTAGATTTGTTAAACAGTATACAAAAAGTTTTTTTTCATTATTAAGGGACAAGCGAGTAGACGGGTTAGCTGATGGAAAGCAACTACCGTCGCCCATGGACACTCGTGACATCCGAAGAGTTGTAAGTGCGTTGCCGGCCTTTATGGGGGAATAGGGAATGGGAATAGGGATAGGTGGATTAGGGAAGTTGGGCCAACGGTAAACTCACTCACTGAACGAAACACAACACAACGCCGTTTCACGCAAGTTTTCTGTGAGACCGTGGTATCACTCCGGTCGAGCCGGCCCATTGGTGCCGAAGGATGGCTCTCCCACGGCAATGAGCATCCAAATTATGTACTAGAGATCGGAAAATGTCTAATCGGGGTTCGAACCTGCACCCTCTCGAGTGCGAACCAAAGATAACCCATTAGGCTATTACCCGACTCAGATAATATGACACTTTTCAATACGATTAAACGCTCCTTTTATTTCTTAAATTTTGAATTTCCACACAGTAATTGTTGCGCGTAAAAACTTTAGATAATAATATTATATATCAATTAACCTGCCCCTTACTATACAAATGGTCACGCGTCCAACGAAACCGAGTTATGTAAACAAACCTATGACTCAGCACGATCTGACTCATCTGTTATGACTTAGGCGACTATATTATAGGTACAGGCAACCATTTAAAAACCACTAAATATAAAGTATATTACAACAAACCACTTATAAATAAATTTGTAAAGTAGCTTACAATTCGTGTAGCTACGGATTATAAGAGACAATCTCCTTTCCTTGTACCAAATCCCTTTTGACATGTCTTACAAACCTTTTTTTAATATTTCTTAACGCGACGTTTTCACTCTAGCTGCGAGGAGCAGGCTTAGCATGAGCATTATAGGAATACGAAAGAATAGAAAAACGGACAGATTGTTGGGATAAACTGACAGATTTCCTTTGGGCATCCGTCGTGTCTATCGTGCTGTTAATATTTTCGGGTATTTCTGCTTGCAACGAAAATGCCTGACTAGTAGCCCGAGTCTTTTGCAACACGACATTGGCCGTTCTAATTATTTCATTAAATGAATTTGTGATCCATTGTGATATTTTTTTTTTGTTAGTCTGTACTATCCCATTGCTGGGCAAAGGCCTCCCCCTGGGTCATCCATATCTCGCGTTCCAACGCAACTGTTCGCCAGTCTGACTGGTATGCTTCCAGTTCATCTCGCCATCTTTTCCTGGGCCAGCCACGGTTGCAATTTCCGTCCTCTGGTAAATGGTGATATACTATTTTAAAATCCATGTTCTGAAGTCATCATGTAGGGTATGCTAGTAAGTAAGCAAAAGTAAACTAATTAATAGTAATCATTAAAAATTTTTTGCATACGGCAAGTTTGAAACTTAGGGAAATTCATTTTTTGTTCAAGCTTATGTGGACCCCCAGCGAGTCTCTCGTGGACCCTTGGGGGACTACACTTTAAGAACCAATGTTCTAGATTTAATGTCCTGTACTATTTATAAGCATTATTTATTAAGCAGACAACAGACGTTTGTCCTTTTATTTTTGGCTTCGGTCGGTGGACGGTGATAAACGCCGACTGTGATATACGCTTGGTGCTAGTTACTAAAACTACTTCCCTGTAATACAATAACTATAAACGAGTGACAGACCGACAGACATTGTTTTGTTATCAGTCATTTCCCCTGATATTGTATTAAATTTGCCACTCGTGAACTTGTACTAAATGGTAGAATACGATTTCGTCAATTTTAGAAGTATTCAATTCAGAAGATAAAAAGATGCATTTCGCAGACCATTTCAAAATATTTCATTTTTAGGGTTCCGTACTCAAATGATTAAAACGGGACGCCATTACCGAGTCTTGATGACTGTAAGTGCTGCCGAAAATATTCTAGAACACGCAAGAACATTGTGCAAAGCTGCCGAGCCTGCTTGCGCCATGCAAGCACTTTGTCACTCCTACAATGGCCATAGTTAAGTCGTGGGTGGAGCAGGCACCTTAGATAAGTGCCAATCTATACTAATATTATAAGGTGGTAAGCGTTTGTGTGTTTGTATTTTAGAGGCGGATAATCACCGAAGTTGCCGAACCGATTCTTTTACCGTTAGAAAGCTACATTATCCGAGATTGTTATAGGCATATTTTGTTTTTAAATAGACAGTTTGGTAAACGCCCAATGAAGTGGACTCTGGACAGATAAAAAGTTTACAAAACTAAATACATACACACAAGGAATCATTAAAAAAAATATAGTTTTGTAATTTTTTCTTTTTTAAGGGTTCCGTACCCAAAAGGTAAAAACGGTAAAAACCCCATTACTAAGACTTCAATGTCTGTCCATCTGTCTGTCTGTCCGTTCGTCTGTTTCCAGGCTGTATCTTGAGAACGATTAGTTAGAGAGTTGAAACCTTCACAGAATATGTATTTCTGTTACAGCTATAACAAAAAATACTAAAAACAAAATAAATTAAATATTTAAGAGTAGCTCCAGTATAAGTTATAACAAACACGTTTCTTGTTATTCTGATAATAAATAATTGATAAATTCGACGCGTTGCTTATCGGCAGCCAAACTCAGCGGTTAAGTTGTGTAAAGCGCCTATCGGCTAGGAGGCGATGGTTAAAATCCCATGAATGTCATTTTAGTTAAACAATGTCTTTGTCAATTTATCTTATAAAAATGTATAACTTTTTTATAAATGTAAAACTTTGCTATAAATTTCCATTTTTTATAAATTTAAACATTCAGAAATACGTTGTTCTAATTTTTTGCTCTGTACTGGTACGGAACCCTTCGTGTACGAGTCCAACTCGCACTTGGCTGGTTTTTTTATTGACTCAGAGGCGTACTTTTAAGCAATTAGATATTGTAAAAAAAAAAAAGAAACTCCGGGGTAGAACATACTGTTCATGCGGTTTTGTAGGGGAGTCCCGTGTGCCGCGGTTGACAGCTGTTTTTTTTTAATGATATTTAAGGGGCAAGCGAGCAGACGGGTTACCTGCTGGAAAGCAATTGCCGTTGCCCATGGACACTCGTAACATTCGAAGAGTCGCAAGTGCGTTGCCGGCCTTAATATGAGGGAATAAGGAATAGGGATAGGGAGATTAGGGATGTTGGGTCACCGGTAAACTCACTCACTGAACGAAACACAGCGCAATGCCTTTTCACGCCAGTTTTCTTTGAGGCCGTGGTATCACTCCGGTGGATCCGGCCCATTCGTGCCAAGCATGGCTCTCCCACGGCACAAGTTTAACCGCTAAGCGACATTTGTTGCTAGTAAACCGAGTGTCGTGTAAAATATTAAGGGAAATGCGTATTTTTACGCTTACGCGATTTTTTTTATAATCTTTTATTATTAAACAGGGTTTGTTCGCAATGCGAGCATGTCACCCGACGCTTACGCGATTAATAGCCTTATCCTAAGGGTTACATTTCAGTACTTTTGAAACATTTCGATTGATTTTAAGTTTATGTTGCCCCTATTTCTTGTACATTATGTAGTCCGTCATTTAGTGACGTGGACGAATTAGTCATATATTCGTAATGAATAATTATGAGTTTATTACTCATAAAAACTCGTGAGTAATATAAGAAAGTTATGTAAAATACAAATATTTAACTATTTGTAAACTCTTGTCTGCAATTTTAGACTGGTAGACACCACGCGACAGAACATAAGAAAGTCTCCGCTCTTCATATGAGATGCAAAGTTTTCATCTTTTAAGAAAGTATGTAATATTTGATATCGCCACAGTCCGTTTGTTAAAGCCATAATATAGCCTCTTTCTTGCAAATATTATCTAAATACATATAATCCTTGTGTGCGTGTTTTTGTCACGGAGTTCATCATAAACGACTTGACCGATTTTGGTAAATTTTTTTATAGGTATTCAAGGGTATTTGAGAATGATTTGGATTTACAAACTAAGACAGGCAGCACAACGTCTGTCGGGACCGCTAGTAACTAAACTAACTGTACATTCGTCTGTCATGACTCATGACAGACGGACAGTTTTTCAAAGTCGTATATAATATTTATCTTTACTGGCAAATAAAGAACTCTTAGCACTCGGATCCCGTTTATCTTTGGAGTAGGGAACCCTAAAAAATTGAAGAATCACAACCGCAAATCGATACAGGACTTAGCACCTTCGACACACCACGACGAGTTCAACGCCCTCTTAATACTTAGGTCCTTGACCTGCGCTTGTCAAAATCACAATCTGTACCGGAACCTCATACCTTACTAATCCATATCAATATATAAAAAGTGTGTTTGTTCTTCCATCAGTCCCTAACAAGGAAAGGCTAGGTTACTGTTGAAAAACACCGCGCTCCCAAACTATTTTTATTTTTTTGCGATATATATTATTATATATCGCGGTATATATATATATATATTTATACGCGAGCGGAAAACTTTATACTCGTTTTTACGAAAGACGCGTAGACGTAAAAGCATGAAATTCCTCCCAGCTGTAGTTGGTACGGAGGAGGAGCGTGGAATACCAATATTATTTTAAAATATCTACTGAGTTTCGGACAATAGAAGTGGAAGAAGCGGGTAACTAACATTCTAAAAACTGCCGCATTTTTGCGTCACTTTAGGACCGGATTGATTTGATGATTTGAAATTAAAATAATGTGGATTTGATGTATAGCTGAAATCGCAAAATTACAAGATTTATTTAAAATTAGTATTTACTCGGAAGGTTGTAAAATGTTAGTTATTCGCTTCTTCCGCTTATATAGTTGATTATGCGGCCTTACCAGCTTAATAGCGGATATCGAAGTTATCGCCGCTTCCTATGAACCTAGACGGAGTGTCTACGGCTGTCGTTTTATTTTCACCACCGAATTAATTTTTGGCGCGGATATCCTCAATTACAGGCTATGAGCCCACCCACACTCTCTTCGAACCGTCTCAGTGCAGACAGTCTCTAGTAAGAAGCTAAATAATGCCCAAAAACCATTGCAATTTCAATATCAAGACATATATATTTTTCTAGACTGGCTATTTAAAGCCCTACATTATGATACCCTACTCGACCAAAATGGTCGGAAAAAATTTTTGGAACCTCACAATTTTGACTTCAAACCCCGCCATTTTTATTTTTTTAATTTTTGATGTACCCAATGTCACTTGCGCTATGATGACGAAGCTAACGATACCTCATACGTTAAAATCCATCGAGCCCTTTAAGCTGCAGAGCGTGCCAAACAAATTATACATACATACAGACTCTCGAAAAACATAACCCTCGTTCTGGCGCAGTCGAGTAAAGACTCCTCCTCTTTGTACTTCCGTCAATGAAACACAGAAAACTAGCGTGAGAAAAACAGCGTTGCGCTGTGTTTCGTTTACCGAAGGTCCAACTTCCCTACCCCTCATTACCTATCCCTGTTCCCTAATCACGTAGCCTTTTCCTTCATCAAAAGCAAACGCACTTGTAACGTTTCCATCAGGTGATTCGTCTGCAAAGAAGTCCCTCGTAAAGACTCCTTGTACTTTATTGAATATCTTAATCTTAGGACGATAAGTGTCCGGCACGGTAATGAATGAAGCTAGTTTTGTCTATTGTCTACACGAATTTAAATATTAGCTGACAAATCACTGTAACTAGCTTGCAGGCTTGCTGGAAAAACTGGCTTTGTGTATCCCGAGCGTTATGGCAACTTCAGAAGGGTTGCACGTACGTTGCCGGCATTTTAAGATGGAAAACATTAGAGAAACCTAATCATAAAAAAAATAATTTTTCTTTGGTTTGGATAATATACAGAATCTTATGTGTGTAACCAATAGTCAGCAACCTTTTAGTCAGGAGTTAGGACTGACGTCACAGCCGGTTTAGAGGTTACAAACGATCTGGTACCTGACGTGTGCCAGGCGAGATCATAATCGCTTATATCCCTACTACACTACTATGACTCCTACTAGCAGTCTCCTAGTATATGTCTTGTATACACCATTCCGATATAATAATCCATACTAATATTATAAATGTGAAAGAGTGTTTATCCGTTACTTCTTAGAACCTGAAAAGCTGAACCGATTTTGATTAAATTATGGAGATACTTTAGGTCCCGGGAAAGCGGATTTCTTCACAAGTGAGTTGCGTGATTTTACTAGAAATTAGCATAGACATGAACGGGAAAGAGCGTCTATAAGTATACCTATCACACCTTCCTGATTAAACTACTTAACGTGACAAAAAATTCATACCGAGAGAGTCCCACATTCGTCATTAAAGCAATTTTTTTATTTAATTCAAAATCTGTAGAACTCCATTTAGAAAAACGTTAACAATTTAATCCGCCTTCAATGTGGAAATTCTATGCAAAACTTTGACAAAAGCGTGAAAAACTCTACCCCCACACTCAACATAGAAACCCACCTACTACGGCGCGGCGCTGGCGTAGACATTATTCAATACCAACCCTGTGGGCTTTCCGCTTCATATAATGGGTCTGTCTGTCTACCTTCTTTCTAAAAATATGCGACTACTCCATACCTCTGAAAGTCTAAATAAAACGTGGGCCCGATTCTTGTACTTCGAATCTCGAACGACGCCGCTACCCTTGTCTGTATTCGAAAAAAATGCTGCAGCTTGAGATGCAACTTAACACTTGTTATTCCACCTGAACTTCACTACACAGAGCAAGGTCTTCTCGAGCCACTCTGACATTGGCAACTCACCGAGTCAGCCATTAAAAAAAGAAAAAAAGAAGAACCTCAGATTCAAGAGCCCTAACTCCTAACTGTGGTGTAATACAGGGTGATAAAAAATGTCGTGGTGAAATTCATTCCTGGGTTCAGTGTCACTTATAGAACATAATTAGTTAATAAAGAAAGAAATTTATTTTTCATTTTTTTTTTCAGTAAAATGTCTCTAAAAATCAGCAGCATTGTTACCGTCGCATGATGTAGTAGCGGGGGATAGTGGCAGGGCTAGCGCTCGCGCCGCCGGCCGGCCGTGGTGACTATGATGTTAGGAGTTTTTGGGAAAAATTGAAAACCATATAAATTTTTTTTGGAGTAAATCTAAAAAATGCAAAACATTATATATTTTTTATTTTATTTGTATATTACGCAGTTTAAATTTGGCCCCGACGACGTTTTGTATCATATTGTATAAATATAAAATCGGTTGTAAGAGTGAAAAATAAAATGAATGTTTGCAAATCTATCTTGAAGGTGTTTAGAAATTTTGAATTAAGCCGTATCAAATCTATTAAACTTAAATAAAACCCGCTCCATGATTCTGAACGATACGTAACAAGACTTTTACGATGTAGTGTTATGTTTTAATTTTTCTCTCTATTAACATAAATACATTAACGCCGCATATAAAGTGCTTTAGTTTCTTTTAGCACTAATTGACTTTTTTTAAATTGGAAAGAATAAAAATTAAAATAAGAAACCCACTTTAGCGCATTTCGTTTCCGCTTTTAAACTATTCTAATAACAAATTAACTTCCTTTCCTTTTTTTTCGAATTACTGGGTTCCGTCTAATTGCCTATCGGCCATTGCGTCTAAACTTTGGATGCAATATCAGTCACAAAGCGATACCGATTGTGATTAAAATTTCCTCAGGACATACAAAAGGGACCGCGGCGAAACAGATTGACTTCTGGTACTTTTAACGGAAGGAAAATGTACTAATGCCATTTTGCATACAAAAACGCCTAGTGCCTAATTCATATTTCATACATAAGTGAACCAGTCGAAACATTTTTAATTTGGCCAAGTGCTACGTCAATTTGAATATGATCTCATAAAACAACAGATGAAATCATTTTGCGTCGTTTCGCAAATGATACAATACTCATTGTGAACTGTTATTTGACAATCATATCATCGATATATATACATGAACCAGAGTTTTTAAACATGCAAATGAATACAAAATCTTTTTAGTAATTTCTATTACACTCGAGAGTGTTACGAATTACGATATTTAGAAAAGTCAGTATTTTAGGTTGCCCTGTGGTCGAAATTCGACCATAAATATTTAAATCCACCGTATAGAGAAGCTAAAAAAAAAAACTTCTAATCTATCTATTTGTTAATGTATATTTCAAATAGTAAAGTAGTTCCCGTCCACCCAAACTAGATGGCGCTGACGCACTTCTACATCGCGGTGTCGCTTGTAGGATGCCCGGTGATATAGGTGTTAATGTAATATATTTATTATTATTGAGAGTGTGAACGCTAAAGTAAAAATTTAAAGTTGATCTAGTTCTTTCATTTACTCTCCAAGTAGACCTCCGCGAGTGCCGTATATACACTACTATTTATTCTTAATTCAATCACAAATTTCAATTTGGCATAAAGGGTCTCGTTAATGGGCTATTTTTAATTTAAAAAAAAAATTACTTAAACCATAAACCAAATAGTATTTCGTGTATGATTATAGTGTTATGTTAAAAATATTGTAGAGTGTGTTGGAGTGCACGTAACGTTTTTTTAATAAAAATATGCAACATTAAAGCATATTTTTAAATAATATTGGTATTTAACGCTCCTCTATATCAATCATTATTGGGAGATATTTTATGCTTTTATATCGACCCGTCTTATGTAAAAAGTGGCACAAAGTTTTCCGCTCGCGTATTAATATATAGATCTGTTCCTCTTCCTCGAAAAATTTAGAGCAAAAAGTATAGTTGACAGAACTGCCCCCCTAGACAAGTATCGTTTACGATAATCGCTTGGCGTGTTTTTGAACGAACGAAAAGTCACGTGATCTAGTCGAGTTCGAATATGTCAATCTCATACAAAACAAGCGAAGCTATTACCGTAAACGTTAACCGCTTGCCATTTGTCTAGGGGGGCCGGACGATATTACACAATCTTCGGTGTCAAAACGTTTCGTCACACCAACGGTGAATAGGGAATTTATAAGGGAGATGTCATAATTCAGGATTGCTTGACTTGGCAGTTTCAGAACTTTTAAATTATAATCTGGATGACTACCGTCCCGACTTCTTCCCCAACTTTTTCGGTCTAAGGGCATCCACAATTATACGTATACGATATGCATAAGATTTAGAGGTCAGGTCACGACGATTACCTTACAATGTGTCTGAGAAACGTGCCATGGGAAGCGAGCGCCGAGCGGTACACGATCAATGCTGGCAATTCGCACGCCATTCAAATACGGAATTTGATGGATGCCACCGATTCACCGGTGAAGTGCAGCAAAAAATTTCCTTGCAACAAAAAAGGTTAATTGCCTTAAAAATCCCTGCAAAGTTTTGTACTTTCATTTCCTATTTAAGGCAACGCGACATCGTCGTTCCTAGTCTGATGACGATGGTAAGCAATTAACTTGACGCGATCTCGAAAGAAAAATGTTTCGTTGTAAGAATTGGGGATTTAAAAAGAAGTAATTTCCTGATGAATTACTGACTTTCTAAATGTGCCAGACAGTCCAACAATATCCAACCGTTTTATATTGCAACTAAAAAAATACAATTGTGCCTTGCCCTATGTGTGGATAAACCTTGTTTACTCGGAAGGGGCGTCTGCCGCGTCTCTGGCACATGAATGAAAGTTGTGTATCTACAAGGGCACGCACATATACAGTCGTGCGCACAACTGAGTTGAACTATCTGTACACATCAATAAGTGAGTCACCAACATTTTATCGATACCGCTGGTGGTCGCGACTCACGACTGCCATCGCGTGTCAGTCGCCGCACAGACCAGACATGGAAAATTGACTTTCAACATTATTTTGCCTCCGAATTTACTGTTTGATTCAATTCAATGTTATATAATCTGCATTACTGCAGTATAGGCCATGTACAATTTTAACATTGCATAAAAAACCTGTGTCCTTTCTTTAGGCACAAGCGGGCTTTTTTAGGCGGGTAATGGTAAAACCAACCAGTATTTTTCTTCTGAATTTCATATTTAGTCGATAGTTGACAAGAATATGCAGTAACACAGTTTTATCATCGAGTAAACTTGAAACCTAATTATAAAGCAATTAGTAATTAACACTAATCGTTTCCAATGACTATTATAAGATAAACGAGGCTAGTTTTATGTCTTAGTTCATCATTAGTTTTAAATTGATCAAACAACATCACCTATACCGAACACCTATTGAAAATCCGACTGCAGGAACCATTGTAATTTAAACCTCAGGTTAATAACCTGGAGGCTATTCAAAGCCCTTCATTTCGATACTCTAATCGACCTTAATAGGCGGAAAAAAAAATTTGGAACGTCACATTTTTGGCTTCAAAATCCGCCATTCTTATTTTTTTAGTTTTTTCATGTACCCAGTATCACTTGCGCTATCAAGACGAATCTTACGATACCTTATATGTTAAGATCCATTAAGCCGTTCTGGCGCAGTCGGGTTAAAGGAACTGGCTTTTTATCAAAGGCCGCCTCTAGTTTCAAGGAGCTTGATCAAGAATCAAGATACAAGAGTCAACAGTCGAGAGATCTCAAGTGCGTTTAGTATGGCGTTAAAAATATCAAGACTTGAATGCCTAATAAGTAATAACATGATGTGATTCTGCTACAGACTGAACTGCATCCATCATCGAGCATATAACCAAAGGAGAGGTAATCTGAGCCATACGTGTCCGAAACTCAACAGTGATTTGTCACTGATAAATTAACCGCCAACGAACTAACGCTCGCACTAAAACAGTACGCACCAATAAAGACACCTGTGTGTACGTACCCCGATACTTCCGACCAATCAGAGCCCAGTGGCTTTAGCCGGATTTTTTTCGAACAAAACTAACATAATTTCCACTCTTTTGGTTATATCCTCGATGGCATTCATACTTCCATAATGATCTATGATGATAGATCTTTGTGTTTGTATGTTTATCCTTTCCTTATGCCTTAACGAATACGTCAGTCTAGCCCCGTGCTAAGTATCCGAGGGACTTATGTTACAGGTCCCAGACGACGGAATTTTAACAAACCTTGCAACTTATTTATTTAATTAGGGTTTTACACTAACTAGTTAACTGAACCTTTTGTTAAATTTGACCATTTTTGAGGTAAAGTTAAACCTAGACTCTATTGTTTATTTTACAAATAGAACCAATACATTTCACCCAGGGGCTCTTACCCAGATCGGTGCAAGATTATAGAAAATAAACTTCAACCTTCAAGTTTTTTTCGTACATTATCAAGTACATAATAAATAGACTTGCAGTAGAGAAAAATGTAGCCCCACATTTTATAGCATTATAAATATATGAATCATCTCAAAAGCTTCTTAAGTTCCCCCTTTAACTAGATGCGAGTCTGATCATAAAATAGAATTGTAGTCAGAAGTTAAGAAGCCTTAAAATTTTGCAAATAAAATTTATTATTTAATCTACAAAGTTGATCGTACATTACGATATTTAATTCTAACGTTAACTACATTGATTTTTTTGTAAAGGAAGAAATGAGTGAGTGAGGAGAGTCACTTATATTTTGAAACTTATTAGGAGCAATCAACTCATTATTATTTCCTTTATTATTCTAAAAAAAAATATAAATTACATAGTTCACCATCTAGCTTTACATAGAATCCACGTTCTTTTATATACAGAATGAAACAAAAGTAAATGATAAAACTTTATGGTTTTTATGTGTCCTTTATATAGAGTTCACTGTTAACTTTTGTAGTGAACTCTATATAAAGGACTATAGATTTCACTGTTAAAGTTCAAGAAAGGAGGATAGGAAAGCACACAGATTTTTTTTTGTGATTTGTATGCCCAAACTTATGTCGCTGGGGTGACTGCCCATACAAATTACTAAGAAAATATTTTCGCTTTTAGCGCTGCAAAAGTTGCTACGAACTATTTATAAGAAACACATACGAACCCTTAAGTGTTATCGCTTACTGGTGTTACATCCTGTATATTTCAACTATTTTTTCCCTGCAAAAGTCGGTTTTCAAGTTGTTGCCAACTTCATCTGTTCATGTCTTCAAATGTGCTAGTTTAACTACTGCGTTTATCTACTATCTACAGTGAACAATTTACAACTGTAGGTAAACAAATCTCTAAACCGCAGTCGGAATGAATGAATGAATGACTCACGGACTGAAGACCGGTTAACGTTACCGTACAGACCGACACGTTGTCGTAATTCGGAGCGGTAGAACCGGCTCATCGTCGGAGCGAGGACCGAATTACAATAGTATCAGTAACAGTGCCATACAAAGGGACCGACCAAGGAACCTTTGTGTACATACAACATATATGTAACATATAGATTTTCAGAGTTTTGGCGGGGATTTCAGAGAGTGACGTTGTGAGTTTTTTTATTTTTTCTTAAATTTGTGTTATTTCGGTTTTTAATGTGTGATAATGGTAGAATATCGAATATTAAACATTCGTTGTTATGCACA
>JAOTAV010049368.1:0-16472 GCA_026546445.1 Cyclargus thomasi
TTGTCTGGTACCTGTAACACAAGTCCCTCGGGTACTTAGCACAGGGCCAGACTGACGTGGTGTGAAGCGTCCATATAGATATTATTATTATTATTATAAAGTTTTGGATGATAAAATCGATGATGACGTTGATTAGAGCTTGTGGCTATAAGACGGTCGTTTTCGCCTGATTTAAGTAGGTACCAAACGACTGTAGGTAGATTGTAAACAACTCCCCAGGTGTTGTGGATTATAGAGTTTGAATTCTCAGAGGGTACTCACATAGCTCGGCTTAAACTTGTCATATGGCTTTGGTGGTCGGTTCACGATCTTGCCCGGTCCAGCGCCGTCCCACTCACTGTACCCCTGTGGCGTGTGGGGCTTGTAGCTGGCCTTCAGCACCGGCGGTGCGGGGGGTACGGGGGGTGCAGGCTGCGGTGGTGGAGGGGGAGTCAGGGGCGTATCGATGCGCTCCGTCACATAGTAGCCCTTGGCTGGAGCCAAGACCATGATGCGGCCTAGAATGAGATGATCAGATAATTTGAAAGCTTGAACACTTGCATGTGGATAGTCAAATCAGACAACAAAAACACGTCGCCAATATTTCTATCACATGAGCAATGACTTTGTAAGTTGTACCAGTTCTCTCGGAGTGTGGTGCGGTGGCCCAGTCTTCCAGCGCCTGGCTCCAGGGCCCCACGCATACATCTGCACTGTCGGTGGAGTTGTCGGAGCTCACACCGACTAACAGCAGCGCTGCTAGCACTAGCTGCAACATCTGTAACGGAAATTGATTGAAGTGAGCAGTTTGAGCATTCAGGTCAATTTGATTAGTCCAGAAATGTATTGCGAACACCACCTAATGAAGCGTATGAACAAGTTTGTTGAACACACGGAAAACAAACTATAAGATCATTTGCCACCCCAGAATGATCTGGTGCTCACCACAGAATGATTTGGTGAATACTTTTTATGCCTATATTTTGGTAAATACTAGTATGAGGCTCAGCCCCCCCTCCAAGATAGCGTGATGCAGGATTGTTAGCCTAATTGTGGGTACCGCCACAACTGTGCATATTTCGCGAGAAAAACACTTACAGTTTATTTTATTGTCCTTGCATCACACAAATTAAGGCTAAGGAGAAAACGACGAATGTAAATGTGGTTATTACAGCAATAACGAGTTGAATAACTTTCTCCAGTAAGGAGTTGACTCAGCTGAATCTACATCGTTTATAAACAGAGCCAGTATAACCACTTTTCCATAGAGTAAAAGTAATTAAAATTATTGTTTATATTATTGTCAAAAACTAGTCCTTATCCAAATAAACTATCTATTGAGCAACATTGTTTCAATAGCAATAAATTACTTTTTGTTTCAATCGGACAATCCAAACACGGACATTACGAATTTCAAAAATTTTACGATACAAAGAAATGTAACACGAATAAAAAACCTTTAAAACCATACCTACGTACAAAATAATATTTTTTTCAGAGAGTTTAAAAAATATATGTTTTAATAATGCCAGAAACTATCTAGGAGTAAGCTATTGTAATAGGCTAGGCTAAGACAAAACTGTTATAATAGGCTATGAGAACTCTCATGACTCATCACGTCGTCGACTATACAGAATCGGTTCGTTCTTCGGACAACATGTTCAACTAATAACAAAGCCAACATCAGCGCAAATTCCTAAATTCTGAATTCTCTAGGAGTTCAATTAATGCGATTATTCAGTTCCATATTTTTTAGACTCTCTTTCAATTTCCCCAAAATAAAGACTTCACTATAAAAGAAGCAGCTCGGAAGCGACAAAGAATGGTATTTAGTGTGTAGCTCTACATACAAACCCCAAAATATTTATATTTTTTTATTACACCCTGTTTATTAGACTTAATATTTATTATTTGCCGACCGTACCAACAATTTTGCGTCTCAGCATTTAATAAGACCGGATCTAGGTCACATAACAGCTCCGCTACAATCTAGATTTCTCCCCGTTTATATTAGCGTTACCATACTCACCGGTTACCGGTTACAATGGGCTATAAATACTGAACCCGGAGGCGCGGAGGTCACGGCTGCGTTACGTAACGGAGAAAGTAGAGTAGCCCCCCGCAACCCGCAAAACGTAACCCGCACGCAACCGGCAACCCGCTCGCAACCGGCAACCCGCGGGGAAACCCAAACAATGAGTTGCTACATCGGGATTTGATGTTGCAACGAACGGTGAGTCAAAACACACGGACAAACGTTTTAGGTTACATAATCTTAGATCAGTTCCGATCTACTAGACGAAAAATCTAACAGTAACGTAGCTAGTCTGCGTCGTTATCAGGAGCAGTCCACAGATCAAAAGCTTTTTTTTATATTTATAGATGTCCCCTTTTATACAACAACTTCTAACAGTCAATAATCTTCTTGCACTTCGAGGATGATTCGTCTGTTCATCTGTACGAGAAGCTCGACGATTTCTCGTTTCTGCACTCGTACAAAACTTTCAACACATAGATAATATCTGGTCAAGATAATGTTATGTTTGTACTATTACATATTATGTGGCCCTATTAGAAGCCGAAAGCTTTATCAAGACAAATTCTCCAGCCTCTTAAATAAGTTTAAGAATTAATATCTTAGCAGCAGCTGTATCTTTATAAGCTAGTAATATTGGCTACCTTTATTTTGATTTAAAAAAAAATGTTTCGAAGTAGAAATCCAAACCGTTCTCAAATCCCCTAAATAACACACAAACGAAAATTTCATCAAAATCGCTTCAGTCGTGTGGGAGGAGTTCAATGACAAACACATGCATACAAGAATTATATATACTAAGATAAAAATTAATGTTAAACTCTGAATACGGCAGTTTAGATGTTTTGAGACCTGAAACTGTTATTTTGCCGTGGGAGATCCATGCTTCGGCACAAATGGGCCGGCTCGACCGGATTGATACCACGGCCTCACAGAAAACTGAGTGAAACGGCGTCATACTGTGTTTTGTTCAGTGAGTGAGTTTAGAAGTGGCCTTTTCCCATTTCCTATTCCCCCATAATGGCCGGCAACGCATTTGTGACTCCTTAAATGTTACGAGTGTCCATGAGCGACGGCAGTTGCATTCCATCAGGTAACTCGTCTGCTCGCTTGCCCCCTAAATATCATTAAAACATCAACACAGTCACAACGTCAATACAATTATTGTTTCGAAAAATTAAAACGAAAACAGACTCACGTTGTTAGATGAAAGTGTGTGCACTATCACTCGCGGCGGTTCACGGTGTTGTGTTGTCTGTACCACCACCACCACCAGGCCGCCCCGTCACTACCATCTCGGCGAAAGTCGGTGTTATTCCGTGTACATAACATCCGTGATCACATATCAGATGTAACACGGTCGAGGTTGTCCTGGATATGTATTTTTATTACCAGATTAAATTATTGATAGCTTACCCCCCTTATTCATAAAAATATTGAAACAGTGTTTAGCTCAACAAGATTTGACGTCCCTTTCTGTCGTGTGACGTTTTCAATATTCCAGAAAAGGACAGCGAATCTTGATAAGTTAAAAACTCTTGAAATATTTTTATGAATAAGGGGATTTCTTATTTTGTTGTTTCTTTTAAATTGTTTTGGATTAAATAAGGCAGGTGATCATGCTAAATTCGGTCAAGATTCGGCCAACAAGCCGCAAAAACTTCGAAGATATACTCGTAGTGTATTAATAGAAATCGAAATGAAAATCATAATTGTCAACAAAGGTTTAATAACATCAATATCTATTGGTATTCACTTATTCATTGGAAGGTAAAATAATATCGTACAACATTAAAAAACTAAACTACACGGATTGTTGTAAATGAACAATTTAATTATGTAGTTTAGCGGTCAATAAGCTACAGCAATTAACTCGTACTCACTCCCAAGTTTTTATTCACTCTCAGCGTCCTTAGACCTTCTTAAATTTTTGTTTGATATTAGAAGCGAGTAGCACTTAAGTCAAGGTTTGACCACACTCAAGAAACTGCAGCCTTTGGAGGAATACTTTGAAAGACAAGTTGAGTATCGAATTTCGTCTATTAAAGTGTAAAAATATAATACACGAAACTCGAACTTAATGTCTGGTTTACACGAATTAAGTAGATGGGGTTTACACGTACTAAATTTGAACTTAATTTTAAGTTAATAATTGCATGTAAACACAACATTTAGTAGCAAGTTGCCTATAAAAATTAAATGACATAAAATTAAGTTAAAGTTTAGTTAATTGCTTATTTACTTAATACGTGTAAAACAGACACACATTCCGATGCACACTCGGTAAGCACTCAAGTAAGTGCATCTTTCCAAAAATGATCTTGAGTAGATGCAATGTAATCTAAGCAGTAAAGTCAGTAGCTACAGTCAGCGCTTAATATAAAGAACATGATAAAAAAATTTGATCATGTTTCTGTTTTAATTATTTTTTATAAGTAACGAGCTGACGCGCGCGAACTTCGTACCGCCTTAGCGCAGCAATGATGCACTACTTTGTTAAATTAATTAGAATTTATTATGTAAGCACGTTTCCGAACAAATGATGCTTGAAGTTTATTAAGTAACCACGTTTCCGAACAAACGATGCTCTCTCAATATAGTCTATGGCTGTCAATGACATTCGTTACGCGCGTTTTTAAAATATGCAAAAATTAATTGTATATTTTTCAATATTTCTGAGGGATTTTCTCAATATTTTTTTCCGTTAGAACCTTTTTCCTAATAATAACAAATACAACAACAAAAATAATTAGTGAAATCGGTACAGAAATTCACTCGTGATGCCGTGACCAAGGAAAACGGGTTCCATTTTTATATATATAAAAAAGCAGCAGATTTTTTTTTTATTATGCTCCTAATATTAAGCGATGCCTTTGTTACTTAATATTAAGCGGGCCTAAAAATGGTATATTGACGGGACTCAGTAGGTGCATAAATAAGAGAAAACACAGAAAGTTTACCTACAACAAAGCCAAATAAATGCCTTTCTTTATGTAAATTAGTTTATTTGTTACATGCATTTTTCTCTCATAAAATTTCTCTTTATAAAACTTTGTATATTAACTTTAACCTTTAGCTTAATGTAATACTTATTTTAAAACTAATATCCATACTATTCCTTCTATTTACAATTTCGTCTAGTTAACTTTATAAATTTCTTAAAAATCTTATATTTATGTAGTTAGCAAACTTTTCATAATTTAAGAGCTATGGGAAGGAAGCAATGGTTTATTGTATATCTAGAAGTAAATGGTAAATAATCAGCCTTACAACATATACAGTTTTACATTACTAAGATTAAATAATTTCTGTTTCCAAAAGTTTTCACAGCTTTTAAAGACGGGCTTTTGTGGTTATGGTCCCAACGCTTAAAAAACTAAAATTTTTATAATGTTTTCCATATAATGCAATGAAAAATCAAATAGTTTTATTAACTTTGTAGTTTTAAAATCACTGGGACATATAATGGGAATGAATCTTTCCATAATCATCCTTTGGAATCTCTCAACGTCTTTTACACATAAGTATATACAGGATCTACGATTATTACAATATCACGAATTGTGAACTTCTCCACATCTGGCCTGGCTAGTACCCCAAGTATTGTCACATGGTAACAGCGCCTCTGTTAGTAAAAATGAAAAGCGATTTAATCTCATAGTACAATCAGAGAAGTTGTAACAGATACAGATCGTGAATCTAAGTAATTTGATCAGGTTTTGTCAAAGTCTGTTTTGTTTTGTCAAAAATTGTCATATTCCGACCAAATGACGTAGGTCCGTCAACTGGCTCTCTTTCAATTTCCCCCATTCAACATGGTACACACCATCGATGCAGGATGGTACGGGGGCAATGGTAAACTAATGGGCCTTCTTGGCGGTCCGCTTCTAGGTAGGCAGGTAGTCGCATCGGGCACTGCTACAATCTCAAGAATGGGGAGTTTTATCTAGTCAAAGTAAAAATCAACCTTTGGTCCAATCGACCGCCACACGAGCCATAAAATGTTTATATTAACCGGATTTTGATAACTAATATAATGTTGATCCCAACCATCTAGAAGGACAATAAGTCACATGATCGATAAGTTGTGACGATAACTAGCCCCAGCCCACTAGCCTCGACTCTACAGTGAACAGGTTAGAAGTACACAGTGAGGTTCATGTGATCGCCGACGGCGGTGTTGGTCGCCTCCGTCACGTCACGCGCGTCACGCTGCATGCCCGCTTTCGTCTCGTCCTGCAAAAACACAATCTATGAGGCACCTCCAGGTTTAGATAGTGAAAGAAATTCTAACAAATGGATCGAAATACTCTAGCAATCCCTTTTTTAACGTAGTGTATACAATTAAAAAAGTGATAGTAGTAATTGTGTGAGAGATTTTGACTATGCGCTGCCAGCTTCTTAGCTAAGGAATAAGGATAATCTGAAAACGTCGATATAGAACAACCTGGGGACCTAAAATGATCGTAATAGCAATATTGCAATAGAATTGCAATTCGTTTTAGTACATTTTGTTCAAAAATATATTTTAATGAAATAGTTACTTCAAAATCAATTTAAATTGATTGAAAAATCATTTGTTTTGCAAAAATAGTAATTATTTGCAAGTAAAATTACCAAATGAATTGCTGCTAGTAATATTGCAAAGCGACCTTTTGAGGGCGGCCGGTGAGACTGACTTCCTGTCCTTATATAATTTCTGGGTTTGTCTAACACGTGATCGGCAGCTGATACTGACCGCGGAGGGCGCGTCATCCCAGCTCAGCTTCTTGACTCGCGCGGGGATGGTCGCGCTCGGCCACGCCACGCCACTGCGGCCCGCCACGCTGCCGCCGCCCACGTGGTCACTCAGCGCCGCTACCGGGGCCGCTGGCGCCACACGCGACTTGCCGTTCGACCGCGGCTTGTTTGCTGATGAGGAAACGAGCTATTACAGTTTATTATTTCAACTCTACTCTTCCAAGAAATACTCGTACAAGTTAGAAAAATTCCTCGTTAGTCTAAGAAACTTTTTGCTAAGAATTTCCATAACATTCTAGCAGTATACATTAAACTCCCAGTAGAAGCATTAAGGTTGTATTTGAAGATAAAGTAAAAATTGTTATTAATTATTGCATTGATGCATTGCAGCATGACGACGCAATAAAATAACAACAACTTCTATTATTCCCCACTACGACTATCGACTAGCGACTATCATCCTAACAGCATGGTGTCATGGCCGACAGCGAGCACCGACGTGCATGCTGTCAACGGCATATTGTATGAAGTCAGCCTACTAGTTCCATTAATTTTCCTCACCTGTAGGTGGTTCCCGATCAAGGCTGGAGCAGGACGCGGCGAGGATGCTGCTGGCGCCGGCTGAGACCGACAGCAGCGAGCCCGCCTTCTCCCCGCCCTCTGATGCCGGCGCGGGGGACTTCAGCGGGGCTTGACGACGACGCCTGGTGACAAGATTGTAGGATATTTAAATATTCCGTACATCGATAATATAAGAAGTGAGTAAAGAGGTTAGTCCCAAAAGATACATATGTGCAGCAGTGTTGCAGAATCCAGGGCTCTAAAGTCTTATCTTCGGATACAAATAAATGTTCTGTAGATGTCTGTTAGCTGTTAAACACATTATGTGACACAACCTACGGCTTCTTTTATTAATAAAATTGTAAGGTCATCGGTCAATGCCATGTAGAAAATAGACTCTGGCAATAAAAGGCTAGGACTAAAAATCTCTTAAAATATGGGATTATTTTGCATGACGATTTAATGAGAAACATTGGAAGAGTACTGAAAAATATTCCTAAATGCTGGTTTGAGCTTGATTTTAGTTCCTTAATTTGAGTGACTTTTTAAAGAACTAAGAAACTTACAGTCTACACAGGTAAGCCAGTAGTCCCAGCAGCGCTACAGCCAGTAGAGCTAAAGCCGCGCTGAAACCGCCGAGCACCGCACCCCCCGCCCGCGCGCTCACCGCCCCCTCGCCCGCTCCGCCCCGCACTCGTACCACCACTGGCACCGACGACTGGAACAGGATGAGTTCATTAATAAAGATTTTTGTAAGTTGCATGAATTAGAAATTAAAATTTTACGCCGCAAGAGAGTCATGCTTCGGCCCAGTTGGTTAGTAGGCAGTTGGCTTGACCGGAAACATACCATGACGTTCCAAAAAAAAAACAGCGTTTAACAGCGTTTCAGAGGCCTAACTAATCCTAACCTACCCCCTACTCTCTTTTCCCATTACCATAATTTAGCTTTCCTCTACGAGTATATAGCCAGCAGCTCACTTTTAACTCTTCCAATCGACGGTAGTTGTTCTCCATCAGGTGATCCCTTTACTCGTTTTCCCCACAATTTATTATAACACATCACTGCGTTATCACTGTTACCTGTCTGGGTGGTGAGCCGGAGTCGACAGCGGTGGCGACTAGATGCAGTGCTGTGGCGTTGACCGCCGCTGCCATCTCACCGCGTAGGTACAGGGTACCGTCCTCGTCCGCGTAGAAGTATCTGGAATAAGTTTATGAATAATTGGTAATTACTCAATTTATAATAGCTCGTACTCTGCAGTGGACGTGCTTAGAAATATATGAATGGAAATTAAGTGTCTGATTTTTTATGAACAAAATTCAAATTCGAAGTTTATCTATCAAAAACTACAAGGCAATATGTACATCGTTATATATAGCAGCAGACAAAGCTTGAAACTCATACTTTCTGATCCTGACAAAAAATCCCTGAAGACTTAACTTTAGTCAAAACAATCAGGGACACATAGCCTGACTGCGAACTAAGTTGGTGGCATTATGTCAAACCCAGCTGACAGATCACGACTCACATGAGATTGACGTCAGTCAAATGACTCTGTTTCTACTTTACCTATGGTAAAAAAGATTGCTCACTTGGAATCCGGTCCAGACAGCTGTATCGTCAGTCTGTCCCCGCTGTCTCCGTCGTGCGCCTGCAGCCTGCCGACGCGCTTATCCCCCGCCCCCTGCCCGCCGCCCCCGTCACCCCCCTCGTCCCCCAGCGTGACGCCGAACTCGTAGTGCGCATGCCGGAACCGTGGCTCCCACTCGTTCACGTCACCCACCGTGATGTTGATCGCTGCTGTGTCGTTCTGAAATAAGGTCCTTTTTCAAAATACTTCAGCGTCGACTAGTAAGTAAGTGCAATGAGGGTGATGTGACCATCGGACCAAAAATAGAGCATACACGAATTTATATCATGAACTTCCGTAGTACCTCCTTAAAAGTTGATAAAGCAAAAATGGATATTCATTATTCAGCCATCAAACATCCGTTTGCAATTCCCTTAGACTTCCTTCTTGACTTAACCAACAATCTCATAAACACATAACCCTACGCACAGTCTACCACTCACCCCTTGTCCGTCAGTGACCATGACCTGGTACTGGTAGTTGGCTCGGGCCTCGTAGTCGAGCGGGTGACGCAGCAGCACCTCACCCGCGCTGTTGATGGCGAACTTCTCCAGGAAACTACGCTCCGACACGTAGAACTGCAGAGGTTTCTGTGACAGTTGGGTTAGAATTTAGGGAGGGGTTTATAGTAAGTATTGCTTAACTTTTGAAGAATACATGATGCATTATCAGAATTTACAAAAGCAACTCCACAGAAGCTAAAGGCCTGTAAGCTATTTGCTTACAGCAGATGAATATGTGACAATGCCCATATTGTATGCAACAATTGATTCTGTTAAGTCTCACCTCAGCTTGACTGGTCTGCAGGCTGGTAAGCACGGCGCCGGGCTTAGTGTCTTCGGGCACGAGCGCGGAATACGCTCTCCTCATGAACTGTATCCCCCCGGCCGGGGGAGGGATGGAGGGAGGCCCTGTCCCCCGCGCGGGACGCACCGTCAGCGTTGCTAGTGCGTACCGGTCCGCGTTGTCCACTTGTGTCGCCTAGGAAATAATCACGGAATTTATGAAAACATCGATCACACGAATGGCGATACTCCTGATTTGATCATACCATATATTATACCAGTTACTGATAGTTATTGGTAATCTCTTTGAGACTCAGACAAGACTGTCAAAACCAGGTAACTGTCGGCTAAAACAAATCTTGAGATTTGTCGGAAACGCGGCTCCTTCTGTTTTATCTTAGACTTACTGGATTTTAACATCTTTACATAGGCAGCGCCTAATAAGACTTACCTTAATAACAACGGTGACCGGTAGGGTTTGCGCCAGCAGTCGTCTCGTGACAGCGGCGCGGCCGGTGTCTCGGTCTAGGTGGAGCAGGGGTACCCCCTCCCCCGTCACCTCCCCGCTCGCCCCCTCCAACCGAGCCTCGTAGTACAGGGGAGCGTTGATGCCCAAGTCCTGATCGGCCGCTGATATCGGCCCTGGAGATGTCTCGAGTATAGTGCCCTAAGAGAAAACAATAATTAAAAGTTGCATCTAAACTCTAAAGTAGGTGCCGAGAAAAGATTAATGTTTTAGGCTTTAATTAGGGGCTTGAATTATTAATTATCATTGATAACATAAAGATAGACAACTGAAAGGGTCTGCTTGTCTTGGCTTTTTCTGACAATAAACGTTGATTCAAATTATCTCACCTCGACGGCTCCAATCGGCAGCACCGCGCTGTAGTGATCGTGCGAGAACCTCGGGTTCTGGTCGTCAGCGTCCATGACGTCCACTCGCAGCGTGGTAAGGTTCTCACGGGGAGGCGAGCCGCCATCCGCCGCCCGCAGCGTCACAGTAAAGTTGCGAACCTTCTCGAAGTCCAACGGCTTGCGGACTACGATCGTGCTGTCTAGCTCGCTCGCAAAGCCAACCAGATCCTGGAATTGATATAAATGATTGAGGATTGATAAGAAAGCCGTAAATCTTGTAATGATATGCGTATTTTTCAACCAGGTGAGGTACTTATGTAAATGATACTTTAGGGTAGTTAAATTTCATACATGTGCCTTAAAAAGTAGCACTGAAAGCAAATAAGTGGTTTTGTGAATTGTATGGGCGAGCTCCTACATGAGATGGCCGGAACAAATTACAAAATATTTTTTTTCGCGCTTTAGGGATTTTATATTAAGGACGCTGTATTCTATATTTGTTACACCCTGTATTTCCAACGAAAGTGGAGCGTCATCGCACCGATATCATTAAAATGGCGATTTTATAGCTTGTTCCAGTAATGACTTGGAGTGTGTTGAAATGTACTTAACAAAATCAACTTACAGAATACGGTCCCGGCAGCACGCTGTACCGCACAGTGGCGTGCGGGCCGGGCTGATCAGGGTCGGTAGCTGGGGCGCTCAGCACGCGCGTGCCCACAGCCGCCAGCTCCGACACGCGGGCACGGTACGGCGCACCAGACCACGCCGGCGCGTTGTCGTTCACGTCCCACACGCGCACCGATACTGGGATCACGAAGCTCTGGAACCAGTAAGAAGGGTAAGAGATGGTTACGTCACGTCATATCCACGACAGGTTATTGATGACTATATAAAGCATTCAAGAGTTCCTTCAATCTCTCAAGACACTATTCAGTCAAATAGGACAGGACGATATACTGCTTGTAATTGCCCAACAGAATGTCAGTTTTTTATTGTTCTCATGTATTTTTCACCTACGATCATGTGGCCCTCTAGATATTTCAAGAAAGTTATTTATAGAGCTCTCACGGGGTCAGTAGTATGGCGTCTATCGCATCGCACGTTGACGTAGACGCTGGCGGGTCCGGCGCGCTCCTCGCGGTCGAGCGCGCGCCGCAACGTGATGTTCTTGGAGCCGGGCGCGATGTCCACCACCGCGCCGCGCTCCTGTACTCGCAGGGTGATGTCACCATCCTCGCCCGGTGACCCGTTCACGCTGAGAGTGCCTGGAACGTCAGATTTTATAACTACTAGCTTTTATCACCGGCTTCGGTTGCGCGGGATTTGAAATTTTGAATTTTAGAGAGTCGGTAGCCTACTGGGTAAGACCTTTGGTTCGCACTGGAGAGAATGCAGGTTCGAATACCGGTGGAGGCGTGTACCAATGAGACTTTTCCCGATCTCAAGTACATAATACGGATGCTCATTGCCGTGGCAGAGCCATGCTTCGGCACGAATGGGCCGGCTCGACCGGAGTGATACCGCGGCCTCATAGAAAACTGGTGTAAGACGGCATTGTGCTGTGTTTCGTTCAGTGAGTGAGTTTACCTGTGGCCCATCTTCCCTAATCCCCCAATCCCTATTCCTATTTCCTATTCCCTCATAAAGGCCGTGTGTTAGTGTGTTAGTGTGTTAGTGTGTTAGTGTGTTAGTGTGTGTAAACAAACACACTTTACAGTATTAGTATGGATTGCTGTCATCTCCTTTTCTTCATCACAATACTGCCTTTAGTTAAATTACTGAAGGTCTTTCCTTCAGTAATTTAATTAAAGGCAGTATTGACCACTGAAAGTGGTAGTGGCCATAACGGTGCGTTCGGATGTGTGCGTTATCAGCTCGTGTTCTGCGTTTATGGTTTCAGCTCTTTTTTTCCAAAGCGCGCCCTTGACACCCGCACAATTTACTTATAATGTTTTTAGCACACTATTATTATTATTATTTTTTTACACTTTTTGCACAGTGTACAATGGCGGATTTAATGCCATAGTGTTCTCTACCAGTCAACCATAGGGTGGTAGCAGAGACAAAATAACACTACATTTTTTTATTCTTTGGATCTGCTGATGAATAAAGTGCTCTGTATTTACGTAAAAATATCCAGCATTCAGCGACTGGTGTTTACTAGTTGCTACTATAAGTCCACACTTATAATACTGACCGATAACACTGCCGACGGGCGTGTCCTCGCTGACGAAGAAGCTCTCGACGGCGCCACCATTCATCAGGTAGCAGCGGCTGTCCTGGATCGCTGAAACACAAACGGATCGTGAGGGGAACGTGCTATTTCTAAGAGTTCTACCGGGCGAACTTCTTTAAATAACACCTTAACACTGTTTTATAAAGGAGCGTCGTTTAATTTTTAACTGTTTGTAAAACTGAACTGGATAAATGATTTTATTATATATTTTATGTTTGTAGATATAAACTAGGTGATAGCATAATTTAGAAACAAATCTTATTTGAACTGGTAGTAAACAGTTTTTCCATTTTTAGACATGAAAACCGTATTAGTATTATTTAACGAAGGCGTAACTTTTTCTTTAGCACCCCTAACTGAAATGCGAATAGCACCGAAGTAATTGATTCCTAGCCAGTGGACCAACCAAACGGGGGACCTATTTCATTTGTTCGTAATATATCAATAGCAGGTTAATCGTGATCTGTCGGTTGGGTTTGACATAATACGACCAAATGACATAGGTCCGCAATCTGGCCGCAATGAATCAACTTCCCAAATAGATGCACCCCCTAACGCTATTTGTATTTTATGATTTTTTAACTACGTACGTACATACCACTTGAACTTATTTTTGGAACAATGCTACAAACAACTAGTTTTCATAGACTAAAGCTCTGCAATATAAACAAGGCAAGTACAATAACAAAATATCTAGTTGTCAATTAAGGCATAGAAAATATGAATGAAAATAAACTATAATATATTTTTTTTATTAAAAAATAGGGTAATCTATAGGCTTTTCGCGCATATCCTTTATTTGAAATCCTTATGTTAGGTTTTTTGTACCTAGGATCTCATCCAAACTTCTTATTCAACTTATATAACATTATTGTTAATGTCAGTCCGTCACGCTTCGGACTTTTATGTATATAATAATTAAGTATATATAATATATCATATTAAATGTGAAAATTACAACTATAATATTTTAACTATAATATGTATATTTAGAACAAATACAAATAACATAATCTAGATGTATCGTCAAGTAATACTCTATGTTCTACTTAGCACACATAACGCTGAATGCGCATGACGGGTAGTTTCTGCCAACAATACTATTACGGATCATCATTTCATTATTGAATGACAACTGTTCGACACAGATACACAATCGATAACCATTAACCTTATTCAGAAGGAGGATAATGTTGTTGATCGAAATATTATGTATGCTATTGTCAGAATATACATGATATGTTCACAAATATACCAACAATATATGGAAGCTTCTCAATGAGATAATTATTATGGCAAAGAAGTGAGCTGTTGGCCAAAATATCAAAATTCCAAAAATATGGACGATATATTTTTATACAAGATAAGAACTCTTTAGGGTTAACACTCATTTTGACTCAATCTTTCTTGTGTTACCATACCATATTTTAACAGTGAATCCAAAACAATTTAGCAAAAAGTAATTACATGCTCTATAGAGAAATGTGCAATTAATACGGAGTATGAAATTGAACATAAAAATGAATTACAAAATGTAGAGCAGAACCGATGAAACAGAATTGAGCTCTAAATGTGGGTGTCACGGTTCAAATTGATTTGCACGGGGAAAGGGAAGTGGACCCTTCGATTTTACACCTGCATTATATGTTGATGGGATTGAGTTGTAACGAATAGGTTCTGTTCATAACCGACAGTACATGACAAAGTGTTAGATTTAAGGATATAATATAAATATGTTAATCTTTAAGGTATTAATTATATAATAAATATATATGCTAGTCCTAAGGTATTTATAGTATGGGTTTGTAATACCTGAATTAAAAGATTTGAATTTGAATCACCTTAACACTGTTTTATAAAGGAACGTCGTTTAATTTTTAACTGAACTTAATTTGTAAAACTGAACTGGATAAATGATTTTATTATATATTTTATGTTTGTAGACATATTAAGAAAAACTAGGTGATAGCATAATTTAGAAACAAAACTTATTTGAACTGGTAGTAAACAGTTTTTCCATTTTTAGACATGAAAACCGTATTAGTATTATATTTTTATAGTAATTGTAAAGACATGTCTGGCCGCTTACTGATAAAATTTCTTACACCAAACTTTTTTAACAGATTCTCCATACAACATCTGTCAAATAAAGTTGTGGATACACTATCCGGCACTCATATTAGCAGGCCCTAAATAAGTCAAAAATATACACATTCAACATTTGCACTCGAATCACAAAATTTTTAAAATTTTGCCTTGAATATGTTCAGCTCTATCTAGAGTTATATTTGAAGTAGAGCGAGTAGCGGGCTCGAGGGCTGAACAAACAAATTTTCCCTTTCCCACTTGGCGTTTCGAGTTAAATTAAATTCTTATCCAAGTAGAATTTGAAATTTTACATTCGTATTCACTTGTAAATGTAAATAATATGAATTCTTTAAGGTTTCAACTTGACTCTACATTTCGTCTGGTAATAAAATATGACGTTCTGATTATTTTATACTCACAAATAAATGAGACCCATAACAAGTTACGCTAAAATTTGTTTGTAGCGCAGGAGCCATACATTTTATAAGTGAAATATTACCCTGTCACTTTCTAGGATAGATAAAATCACTTTTATATTTATGATATTATTATTTAAGTATTCATGATAATATTTTGATGCATTTTTAATTTTTAAAAAACAGGTAAATATATTTTTATATAAAATGAGGTTCCTTTCTGTAATTTTTCTTTATAACTAAAGTCTATAGAAGGCCAAAAAGCTAGTAATAATGAGCGATATTGCTCTCTTGAACTATACTTAAATATAATATTCGAGATGTAAGTACCATAATAATGTGTTTTATGATCGAGTATAGATCACGAGCACTATACACCGGAACTGTAACATAATGCTCTATTACGAGGAACTTTCATCACTTTCTCGAAATTCGTGAGCGCCGGCTCATCTTCGAAATTCACACAGTCGTTATTATACTTGAGACAGAAACAAAATATAATACAGATATTTTGTTTGTTGTTTTTAACAGCGGCTATCAGTTAAGGCATTCATGAGTAAATCAAAATAAAATCTAAAATTCCCAAAAAAAGAATAAAAAAAAACTCAGTCAGCGAAGTATACTTACTTAACTGTTTATATAAAATTGTATCATAATAGAACATCTAAACGAAAAGCTTTTATGACTAGTCACCTGATTTTACAATTAAGTGTACTAGATGTGACACAGAGTTTTTCAAAATGTGTGTGTGCTCATACATTGTTGAAATAGGGGTGTGCTCATACATTGTTGAAAAAAATAATATGAAGTCGTGAACAAGTGGATTCAACCATATATAAGAACAACAACAACACTATTGCTCACAATAATTACAATAAAATACAGATAACATTAGTTTAAATTACAAGTTTATTAATTATGTGAGCAAAGGCGCTCTTTTCGCTAAAAGCGATTTCTTCCAGACAACCTTTGCATATACGTGTGTGATCTAGAAGTGAAAGGTGATTTATTCACTAAGTTCCTTGCGGTACAACTTTAAAAGTGATCTATAAATCTACTGCGAGTTGCGAGTTTCTTACGCCGGTTCTTCTCGCCGGGTTAGTTCCCGAACCGGTGGTAGGCGCCGTAGTCTCGACGTTCA
>JAOTAV010049379.1:0-16470 GCA_026546445.1 Cyclargus thomasi
CTGTTAAAGAATAAATTTATTTAATACTTTTTAGTTTCTTTTGTACTATTTTAGTTTTTTCCTTTGGAAGTCGGTTTAATTAATTACTGGAAATTCTTTTGTATGAGAAAAATAAAAGAGAAAATATGAATATCCTTCTTGTTCGGCGGAACATGAAAGGTCTGCAAGAAAATTTTCGTTGATTACTTTTAAGCCGTAACTTCAAAGGAATAAAAACACTTTTATCTATGTCGAGTAATCTTCGTCTGTCCCTTATTTTTTATATTCTCATAAATATTAAAGGTGTACGATATTATCACTAGTTTCCTGTCACTTTCTTCGTCCGTAATTCCTTTGACGAGAACCGTATGTTTTTAAACGCTATATTCTAAATCCTTCCTGTAGTTAAAGTATATTATCTATACCTACTTAATTTCATCATCGTTTCAAATGATACGCAATTTTAAACTATATAATTTACAATGGGTTTTATAAAATAGTAATATCTACACACTTTAGTTGAATCTCCAAATGTTACATTTAACTTTTTTTGGCTTATATCGTAGCTTTTTCCCGCATGAGAATATTTTTATGCTCTCTGCAAATTAGCTTATCGTGCTGATTCCTTCTACTTTACAAGAAAAAACTGTAATAATATTTATTCCAGGGAGGATTAATTCACCGTATTGGTCTTTGGCAAGCGTCCGAAAATTCATATCTTTCATCGGATCGTTGTCAATATTGATATTAAACTGGAATACAGACATACAACATACGTGGTTTTATGTAAAAAATAATTCACAAGACTTCTTTTAAACTACTATTCTATGCATTTTTAAATAGAACGTGCAGCATGAGAGTAATGTAACATACATAATCGTGCACAAATAGAAATTAGAACGCGCTGCTTCACAAAGCTACATTATGACAAAAGCAAAAAGAGCCACATCTAGAAATCATTATAGTTCGCAAAAACCTTTGTCGAGACAGCTCTCGCAATCCATTAAATCTTGCGAAATGATGCGGAAACTTTACCAGACTATACGTCGTGTGTGTGGGACTTGTGGGCTGCAGTTCTACTGGACGTAATTAATAAATGTTGACTGGCCTTCAAAATGAAGTTATTCGTTTATAATGCTTGATTACGTTAAGTTAAAGAACTTGAAATCTTTCGATTTAAAAATTAGAGAGTATTTTAAAATTAGTTGAATGTAATGATGGGAACTTCACACATCTATTATATACAAGTAAGTCGGGTTTTTCTCCCGACGATATAACTCAAAAACGCACGAATCGATCAAACATGATAAAAATTTGACGACATCTGGAGCTCTTGAGGATCAATTTGTGTGTAAAATGGAAAAGTAGGGGAGCCCAAGAGGGTTTCGGATACACTTGAGCGCGTCAGATTAGGCTAATGTAAGTTTTCTACATGTCTCTGGTTATCATGGTATAAAAATCAGATTTATAAGTCAGCCCGTTTATTATTATATTTTTAAGTAATATATTTTTAAGTACCGATAGTACCGAAGTACAGATGTCGTCGAAACCGTCGGATAGGGGGTTTTAAAATACGCCAAAGAACTCTTACATATAAAACACTCATGATTTTAATGTAAAGTAAGTCTGTAATAACATAGAACAACAAAGCCTCATATTTTCATAACCAGATATTTTATATCACTTTCAACCGAATGCTTTAGGCCTTGCTGTCTAAAATCGTCCATTAAATGTTAAATGTAAACAATCTTTTCAAATAAGTTTCTTTTTTTTCAACGTGTTACCTAATCTACGAAACGTACTAGGTCTCCAAGACTCTCAAGTTAGTACAAAAATAGCACTTTCACCTCCCCGGCTACAAAGAGGGCTTAAATGGCAATAATTAGAGAAAAGCTACGATAGTAACTTATCAGGCTATTTATTACTAGCAAAAAAGCACAACCTTATTTCCAAGTGCCGTGATATTGCGTTTTCCAAGTATTCTGTGACTGTGAGGGATTTTTTAATAAAACTTTATAATTCTGGATACATGTATCTCCTGAGTTCGTTCGGTTTCCCTTGAAAGATGCACATCTCAGCTAATAGATGACGATATCAAAATCTCGATATATACTTTAGTTATTATGTAAAATCCTAAACCTAAAGCCCTTATAATTTATATTTTTCCCGCACAATTTTGTGGTACTAAGTGTACCACAAAATTGTGCAGGAAGTGGGAATAGAGAGCTCTTTTCCCTCACCTAATAAAGACAATAACATAAAATTATCTGACTTTTGGTATTTTATTTAAATTGACGTATATTTTAATGATAACATCATGATTGTCTGCTAAAATATGTGTATTAAAAAAGTAAAAAATAAACTGCCATATAATCGTTTTTCCACGAATACCGCGGCGTTACTGAGGGCAAACGCTCGTTATTTCCCGATGATGTATGAGCCAATCTGTAAACGACTAGCCCGCTAATAAATATCTAAATTGCTACTAGTATACCGATAAACATTTTTCGTGTAGCCTAAAAAATATTAGTTTTGCAATAGTCGGTGAAAATGCCCTACAAAAATTAGGCACTACCTACAGAGGTACAAAACATAAAATTATATCAGTCTTCAGATTTTGAATCAGTGAAATAAAATTAATTTATTCAGTAAGACTGAATATTCTCTCTCTTACAATTAAAACTTTTTTTTTTTTAATTAAATGGGAGAAAACATGTGCAATGTAAATTGTAAAACGTTTTAATTGTAAGACTGACTTCTCACTGAATAAGTCAGTCTTACAGTACAGTCTTCTATTTAATTTTATTATTATTAACTTTGTACGTTTTTACACTTTAATGCAAACGCAGAGTTTGTATCGTCGTGATAGTAAGACACAATGCATAATTTAAAGCAGTGTACAATCAGAGAAATTGAAAGAGATGTAGATGTAAGTAATTTGGTCGGGTTATGTCAAACCCAGCCGATAGATCACGACTAACATGGATTTGACATATACCTACTAAATTACGTAGGTCCATGAAATGGCTCTCTTTCAATTTCCCCCATTATACAATGGAATGGAAGCTTGTTTCAACATACTTCTTACGCAAGCAAAGCCACGTTCAAAAGTAAATTAAACAGGGTTAAGTCTTAGAGAATGAAAAATTTAAGAATTCCGCGTAAAAAATACGGACGGCGAAATGGAAAAATGCATTTTTAAGATAAGTTACGCCGCAAGTAATAAAATGAGAGTATTTTTTATACTTTCTTTAGGAGTCCAAAGACAGACTTTTTGTGATGTTAAAAATTTATTGCGTCGTAAAAAGTCGCACCGCGCTCGAGTCTCCAGCGACGTCTCCTAAGTACAAATATGAATTTACAATGTAGATACGTGAATATTATCAACGTTAAGTTTTATGACGAATAAAATATGAGCTCCCTACACGATGTGCTCTGGATAACATAAAACAAAACAGATTTTGGCTGCGGCGGTAAGTTTTCTCGATAAATAGTGTAGTTAAAGCCGTTTATATTTTGTAGTTTTCTATTCTCGTAAATATTTTCGTTCATTTTTGATATTTTTAAGGTATTAATAATATGTTACCAGCAATGTGTATAATGAGGCATTCTATAGAATGCCTAGGCAATGTATAAAAGGCCTAGGCAATGTATAGAAGGCCTAATATGCTTAGGCAATGTATTTTCATTTTATACTTTGCCGAATCTGTAACCGGCAATGTATGAAATCCTTAATTATATTTCAATAGCTAGTTGATACCAGTTAAGTCAAACTTTAACCGACCGGCATTATCAATTCGAGCCGCATGTAGGCTCTGCTTCGCTTCAATTAGGGGAGTTTTGGATTTATTAAAAAAAATACCATGTAAACTAAGGAGGAAGTTTCGCTTTGCTTCACTCCCACCTTAGCTTCCTAACCTAACCTATCCGAGTCGGATCTGCTCTGATATAAGAATCAGTCATGGAGGTTTTGGGTTACGATGTAATTTAAAAAAATATAATATTTTGTAGGGGTTACTGCCAAAATGTAATTAATACGTTAAATACGAACCTCTTTATATAATCATCCTACAGTTTCGGTTTCCTCAAGTTCAGGCAATTTGATTCAAAAGGCCACCTGTTAAACATACTAACGTAGTTTAAGATCAGTTTATTTTACACATTACCGAGAGAACAGCAAATATTCTATACAATGCCTAGGCACTCCATAGATTACCTAGGCAAAGTATGTAATGTATAATGATATTTATAATATTTCATACATTACCTGAATACAATCGGCATTCTATACATTGCCTAGGCATTATATAGAAAGTTATACGCATTTGCCGGTAACATATATACTAATAACTGAGCGGAAAACTTTGTACCCCTTTAACGAAAGGCGCGTAAATTTCTTCTAGTTATGGTTGATATGAAGTAGAAGCGTGGAATGCCAATATTATTTTAAAATATGCTTTAATTTTGGATATATTTAATAAATAAAATTCTACGCACACTACAACACTACAATATTTTGACACGACAAGATAATCATGGAATACTCTTTTCTTTGTGGTTGAAGTCTGTGTTTTTTTATCCAATTTAATAGTCTGGTAACGAGACCGTCATGCCAAGTTGAAGTCTGTGATTGAATTGAGAATAGTTTATACTTTTTTGTAGTACCACTAAATGATAGATTTAAATATTTTTGGTCGAATTTTGACCACAGAGCGACCTCTAGTAATTATAATACTTCTAAACACATAAAATATATCTTAGGCTTTTTACTATAACTTTTGTATATCATTATAATGGGTGCTTTATTTAATTCAGTTTAAAAAGCTCTTTAAAGCAATAAGCGGCGATAAAAATAGTTACAAAACGGTCGCATTTCTTTAAATCTTTAATTTTTATTTAATGTCCTGCTAGCAGAAGCTTAAACATATACGTATTCTAGAGCTGAGTAGCGTTAAAGTGGCGTTGGAGAGCCGAGCGAGGGTGGTCTTGTTTCTCCTCCGAGACACCTGCAAAGCTGGAATAATAAAGAGTTTTACAACGCTTCAAAATGGGACTTTTTCTCGCGATTCAACCGCGCCGCGCACTTAGGGGATTTGAATATCTTATATGGTGGATTTTATTTGTTCTACGCAACTCTTCGGGACGAATTCCGAATGCTAAGTTTTCTCGCAAACAACGATACGCCTTAATCTTTTTTAAGAGGTTTTAGTTTCTGTACTAGTTCTAAGATACTTGCGGCATTGAGAGCCCCACTTGGTTAGGTTTGTTATGAGAGTGAGGTGTTTCTGTACGTAGTGCTGCTATTATGTGCTTATGTTATTAAGCCCTGGTTATAAATGCATACTTTTATACGTTATGAATGCGAAAGTATATCTGTCTGTTTCCTCTTCACGCCTAAACCACTAGAGCCTTTTTACTGAGAAGACCTAGAAAGGGTCATAGGATACTTTTCATCTTGGAAAAATGTGCGGTTCCCGCACAATAAACTAATTTTAGCGCACTGGAGTTGTGGTTTTAATTTATTAATTAGAATAACTACTAGACTAGGTGACCCGGCTAAAGTTGTTTTGCCATTTAAACTACTTGCTTTTGCCCTTTGCTTCACTCGCGTGGAATTCGAAATATGTTAAAAATTCGTTCTTTTAACAAAACGGGATGTTTTTCAGAACCCAAAGTAACAAATGTTAATCTCCATCCTTTGAACTAAGTCTATGCAAAAAATCAAGTCAATTGGTTGCTTTGTTAGGGCGTGAAGGAAAGACAAACAAATAATAAGCATACATTTCTATTTATAATATTACTAGTAGAATTCCTAGGTAATCCTTATAACTCATGGGTATGAAAATAATGAAGCTACTAAATATGCATAGAAAATTTGGTGAAAATCGATACTTAAAGTAGTTTCGACAACGTTATTTATTTTTATAATATAAAAGAAACATAATCAGCAAAACATTTCATTTACATATCAGTAATATTCCATATTAGTCATGATCTGTCGGTTAAGTTTGACAAAACCGGACCAAATTACTTAGATCCACGATCTGTATTTGTTTCAACTTCTCTGATTGAATAATGTGAAAACTGAAAGCAAGCCAGTTGACGGACCTACGTCATTTGGTCAGAATATGTCAGTTCCCTGTAAGTCGAGGCTGGGTTTGATATAACGCTACCAATTTCCTTAGATCCGCAATCTGGTTCTCTTTCCGCTAGTTCCATTATAGCAACAACATTGAAAAGCAATTCATACAGATCGGTCTAAATACGCTCTTCAATTTGACATAAATCGTTATCATATGGGCAGAGTCCCATCCCGCCCAGGGACTTAGGCGCTCACGGGGAGATTGCGGAAAAATAAAATCCCCTAAATGGAATGAAACGCCAGAATCAGCGAATAAACTCTACTCGCTTCATCGCGGGGAAAATTTTTTCATCGCTCTCCAAACGCCAGGGCCGGCGTTAGTAGTACGGCGAGATAGCGCCCTTTAATATTAATTCAAGTAATGTATGAACTAAACTTACTGCGAGCGGTCCTCTTTATATATTGCACCTTAAATCATAAAAAGAGGCGACATAAAATCACGTTTTGTGGAAAATAGTCATTAAAGTTTTACAACTTACATTTTTTCCACAAACCACATTTCCACCATTACATCTCCTGGTATCCATGCCAACACCATAAAAATCCTTTGATGTAATCTCAGGGAGCCCCGAGTGACTTGCTGCCTTGAGGCCCGCAACGAAATTAATCAAAAGAAGATAGGAGAAGGAAGTAGTAGATAGATTTTTAAATAACTTTTTAGGGTTCAGTGTCTGTCTCCAAGCTGTAGCTTTAGAATACCGGGTATAGCTAGAGATTGGAAATTTTCACAGAATATGTATTTCTGTTGCTTGCAGTGTTTTCTTTTTAAGACCTACGGAACCCAACGTGCCCGAGTCTTACTCGCACTTGGCCTTTATCCCACCCATAAAGAACGTCTCACAAATTTCATGTCTTTTAGGTTCCTACCGTATCACAGGTCACACATTCCACATGTTCATGGTCACATTTCTTTTTGCCATTTTACATGTATTAAAATTTTTAATCTTAAAATGCGATGTCACAAAACTTACCTCTTGTCACACCATCGACCCCCTATAAATGTAACGTACTTTACGGATGGTCGCTTAAAAATGCGATATGACCTGCGGCGCCCCTATTCACCTGGCGCCCGTCGCCTCCCCCTAACGCCGCTACTGCCCTGTGCGCTACATTAGAGACGTGTTTATTTTGCCATCGTAATTACGTTTGCCTTTGAGAACGTGTCCCAGTTGAGGATTATTTTAACAACTTTCAACCGTATTATTCTCTTTTAAATTGCAGGGTAAAGGTTGAGAGGGATTAACAGATGCTTACATTAGCGCTTCTTTGCAACTACTTTTACGCTTTTATGCTAAGTCCCTTAGTAAAAAGCTACGAATAATAAAACATAAGGAAGAGTAGATCCGTCAAAAACTATGTCCCACGATGATTGTCAAAAATGTAATTTACTTTAAAAATTATTTACTTAAGGCCTGTTTCACTGCTTATTGTTAAATTTTCAGTTAGTCTATACACAACTTTTTTGACAGATTCTGCATACGAAATCTGTCGAATAAAGATAACTTTATCTGTCAAATAAATAGACTACCTATAAGCGGAAAACAGGCCTTTAATACTACTATTGTTATTAACTAAATATTTTGTTGTTCCTTTATAGCGTGAAAAAAAACATTAAGTTACTATAGCCGATAATCGCTTTAAAAGTACCGAAATTCTCATAGCTATTATAATATTACATGAAATATTTTGTTTTGTTACTTGGAACAATTTCACGTTTAATTAAATTAAGTGAAGCAAACAAGTATGCCATGATAAAGTTGTTTGGCAAGATCTAGAAATCGAATAAAGTCTAGAAGTTTATTAATATTATTTTACTAGATATGATCAAAGTTTAGCAATTCCAGAAGAAAGTATATTACAGTAGCCGGCTCACAAAATTCTGCTCCATTTGAATTTTTATCGCTTTTTTAAGTAATTTTATTTTTTTACTACGCTTATACTTCGTATGCTAAGTGGTTTTAAATTGTAATGGCGTCCAAATCATACCTAAAAGCTGGTCATGATGAATTAAAAATAATGAAAGATAAATTTTGTTTTAAATACAATCAGAATTGTTGGTGCGACGGTAGTTGTTTCCCATCAGGTAATCACGTTCGCCTCCGAATGATATAAAATATAAAACTCGACAGAAAGTTGCTTTCGATTTTCATTCAGTAATTGTTAGTTTCAACTCTGTGCTCTCTCAACAATACTCCAGAAAATATACGAAAACACATGTCTAAAATTTTCTATTCTATTTAGAATGGATGACAGACAGTCCGCTAGCGTATTCAATGTATTTTTATCTTGATGTGCAATATAAACAATAGATAGTAGAGCATCATACTCGAGCCCCAAATCGTTTGCACAAAATATTTCAGAAAAGAAAAAAGACTACGTAGCGACATGACGCAGATTTTTTTTTAAAAAGGTGTATATGTCATTCAAGCCAACTAGTTTTACTTTTTTGAACTGTTTTGGCTAGCTGACACTGGCTTATCAACGAATTTTCTCAGACTACTAGCTCAGAAATGAATCTAGTTTTGACTCTAGCCTGATATTCTAGCTTGAAAAAGTGGCTTCGTGTGTTCCGGGCCAAAGTGATAAAATTTTATGGTTTGTATGCGTCTCTTACATAGAGAATAATGTGAAAGTAGCATCGCTAAAGTGAAAAAATTTATTTGTGATCTGTAAATTATATGTGGTGATATGAGTGAGCCCAAAAAGACAAACAATTTTTTTCGCTTTCTGCGCCTGTGTTTTACAATGAACTATATAATAAACACTTAAAAAACCTTAGCTTTGTTACACCCTGTACATTGTGTACCCAAGCTTCATTTCAAAGACGCGGCCAAATCACTGTACTGTATAATATTATACTATGCTTTGTGCCTGAAGTGTTGAGCTCGCTATACGCTCCGTGCAATGTTTATATTTTTCATTATTTGATGTATTCTAGGACCTCTTATATTTCTGCATACTTTTATTTTATTTTCG
Organism: Cyclargus thomasi; assembly: GCA_026546445.1. Classification (NCBI taxonomy): domain Eukaryota; kingdom Metazoa; phylum Arthropoda; class Insecta; order Lepidoptera; family Lycaenidae; genus Cyclargus; species Cyclargus thomasi. Next base: position 9,098 of record JAOTAV010049379.1, read on the forward strand.
GAGTGTCGCTAAAATTATAAACTAAAAATATATCATTGCAGCGAGTCAATTTTGCGGACGTATTCTGGAATTATTTTTAAAAAATGAGCACATAACAACAAAAAAGTTATATTTTTTGTTAAAAAAGTATCGCAATGTATATTTAATTAACATAGAAAATTGTTCGATATATTTAAATAAAAGTTTTAGCTTAATAATCTATGTCATCACTCACCCACTCACTCACTCACTTAACATGAAACCTCGGAAACAACAGGTTCTTTTTAGAACGTGCCATAGTGCCGACAATGACGGAATTTTGTGAAATTGAACTCTAAAGCTTGTTTTGGGGGTTGAAATTTTGTATTAATTTTTGGCACTGTAAACGCACGTTAATTGATCTTAAGTTGTTTTATGAAGTTACTTAGTAAGATATGCATTTATTTTGATAAAAAACTTTAACACACAATTTCATTACCACGTAGTCGCGGGCAACACCTAAAATATTAAAAATTATATTTACTTATTTGCAAGAAAAATTACAAACTGTATTGCTCTTAGCCATATTGCTTATACGGCCTTTGTCCTACAAAGAGCAAAGAGCAATAAACTCCCTAGAGTCAGGAAAGCCCAAATTTTTGATGTCATAGAGTCACGCTGGTAAAGGATTAAAAAGCCAAAAGGTGAAACCGATTTTGGCGCCCGCCCAAACGGCAATTATGAGTGACCCCGCAACGGCTCAAGCAATTATTTCTCATTCGAGCAGAACGCCTTAACGAGTGTAGGTAGCTCTGGAGAACTCTTGACGCTGACGTTTTTGGCGCTCGACTTTTGGCGCTCGCCTGCCACTCCAATTTGTATGGCACTAGTGTTATATAATTCTGCTAGGGTTATGTCGTATTCAAAATATAGGAATTCTTGTTTTTTGCTTGTATTGCCAGAACAGTTTAACCTTTACAAAGTTACGTAATGGTTTCATTTATAACTAGACGATGCCCGCAACTTCGTTGCACAAAAAATTCTTTTATCGCGCAGAAACCTACATTTTATCGGGATTAAAAGTATCTTATATCCTATCCTTCTCCTGAACACAAAGAATCACCGTACCAAATTTTACCTAATTTTAATTTTTTTTATTTTACAAATTCAAATTTTGTGAAATTCAATAATAGGTTATAATATTTTTTATATCTCTTCTACACAAAGGATTTTAATACTTTTGGTCGAATTTCTACCACAGGGCGATCTCTAGTCTATGTAAATATAAGCGCAGTCTCATCTGCTAAATAAATACATAAGTGGATGAAGACAATAACTAACATTTTACAACCTTCGAATGAGTATTTAACTCATTTTTTCTCATTAAATGTTGACTAATCTTATAATTTTGCCATTTCCGCAAAAATGCAGCAGTTTTTTATAATGTTAGCCGCTTCTTCCATATATGTCTTCAAATATTAGTAGAGTATTAAGAAAACATGGTTTAACGAATTAAGTGATGTCTGTCAGTGGACTTACTTGTCGTTATCATTGCACATAAATAGAAGGGTAAGACCCTTTCATTACGATGACCCTCAGGCTTCTGCCGACCCTATTATCTTTCTCTTAATATAGCCGATACGCCCTTCGTTGTGATTTCGATGATAACTTTATTAAGATCAAAACAACTTACATATGCCAATGTTTTGTTTTTGTTCAGAGGGTAAGGTTGAAATAATGTTTTTTTTAGTAATAAACTTTCCTAATCCCTTATCCCTATTCCCTCATAAATGCCGGCACCGCACTTGCGACTCTTCAGATGTCACGAGCGTCGGCAGTTGCTTTCCACTGTCTGCTCGGTTGCCCTCTAAATATCATTAAAAAAAGTCGATGGCCGCAACTTCGTTTCTCCACAGTGAAATTATACCGGGATACTGCTAAAAATATAATAAAACCTAGGACCGATCTCCGAATATATTTTTTTTCACACTATCAAACTTATCGGAATGACAAGTCCCACTCTAATACACGTGATTAAGTCCGAATAGAAAAGTGTCGTTTGAGGGTAGGTCACCAATAAAATATGTTTTCTTAAAAGCTCCTATTTAAGGAAGGCCGATCGATCAGCTTTGTGATATAAGGTTTTGAACCATCGAATGACCTTTCAGTTTCAAAGACAACTAAGTACATAGACTCATTTGTCATGAAGTCATTTAGTTTTCACCATACGCAACAAATCTCGTTCTCGTCACGTTTTAACAGTAATAGTTAATCCTATCATAAAATCTTTATACGACATTTCTATAACTGCCAAAGAAGTATCTCTTATTTTGAGTCACAAGTTACACTTTATCTTCTTCTCATTACGCAACGTAACGACGTATGTGGTACAGTTTCGCAAGTTAGTAACGTTTAATTCTGTGTCGGGAAGGAGTAAGACAATTTACCGTCCGCCACGTGCCGCTAATGTGTACTTCGGCTCTCAGCCGCCCTAACCCAGAGAATTATCCGCCATAATTGGTCTGTCCATCTTAAATTATGTGAAACATCTGTTTCATAAATTCGCTTTATTTTTCCACTTCGTGTTTTTATTTTATGCATATTCGTATACAATGACTTCTCAAGAACGAGAAAAGTTTTGGCATTAATTTGTTATGATTTTTCTTTTTTATTTTATTTTTAAGGCTCAAGCTTAATCCTGGTTTGTGATTTGTTTTTCATTTAACTTATGTAGGTATGTTTTCTCTAATATATGTAATCTTACCTACCTAAAAAGGTCAGCTATATTGGGAAGAGCAATTAATTTTATCATTTTTCTAGCAAATAGGTACAAATTTTGCAAAACAGTAATTTCACAATTAATTTAAATTGATTTTGAAGTAACTGTTTTTTCACAACCTCGCATGGTTTTTTAACAAAATGTTTAGTACATTTTTATATATTTTATATAATAAATTTCAGAACAATTCCTTGCCATATTGTTTTTACGACCTTTTTCGTTCTCCTAGTCTACTGGGAAAGAGTATATTGATAAACTTCCATCGAGAGAGATGAACGTTCCCACATATAAACAAATTTTATAAATTACTTCTTCTTAACATTATATTTGCTTCTTCTAAACATTATAAAATCGAAAGTAAATTTGTCTGTCTGGCATTAACTAGCGTTTGTACTATAAAAGGCAAACACAAAATAGTGTGTGGCGTAATATTTGTGGTGTTGTGTGACTCACACACATATGAGTAAAGCGAGTACTCGGAAAACAGGACAAGGTGCTTATCAGAGTGATAAGCGCGGCATTGTAATTTTATGAAATTAAACGCACCACCAACACCACTCCTTAATATACTTTGACTAAATGAAATAGAAGATTCAAAATATGTTGTTTTTAAATAGACAGACACTTATTCATAACGTTTCGGATAGCTACAGCGACACTTATGTCTGTTATATATGTTGTGGATAGCCTATATGATACTTATCAGGAAGTAGTGAAGCATTAGACTTAGTTTGATTAATCCTTCATAATATTTAGTCTAAGTTCATTTTAATAAAATTATACTAAATGGGAAATTTGTCCAGTACCCCTTAATAAGGCTTTTAATAAAATTAGATATAGAGATAGAATATTAGCTCACTCAAATAATTACCTAATAGGATCTTTATTATTCCTATTAAATCATTTATAAATATTCTAATTTTACGCGGGTGAAAGAGGAGTAAAAGCTAGTAATCCAAAGTCTTAGGTCTTTTAAAGTTTGTGTTAGGCTAACTTTTTTGACAGATTCTCCATACAACATCTGTCAAATAAAGTTGTTTCTGTAAAATAAATATACTATCTCTAAGCGGTGAAACAGGCCCTTGGTTTCCAAATAGTTAAGTAAAGGAAAAAATGAATTAACACAAAACCACACACAAATTATTTTGTAAACACATAAGAAGAGACAGAAAAAATATATTTGAGTCTTCCCTATTGTAAGGTTGTCCTTATCTTGCAGGACAACCATACAATAGACTACGAATTAATTTTACTAACAATTAGAAAATTAACTTATTTCTCATACGTTAAAGTCGAAATTTTAACTTCGTTTTGGATTTCGAGTTGTTTCTCTTGAGGTTATACACATCTTTTTTTTTGCCACTGCCTGTACGTTAAAACTTGAAACGAAAAAAAAAGATTTAAATACTTGAATATAAAATTGTACACGTTAAAGCTAATCTTAGATTATAGCAAATTAGATTTTGTAATATTCATCAGTTTTAAAAGCAAAAAGCTTTTGTTTGTTGAACGTAAAAGGCCATTAATAAATCAGACTTCAGAGTAGACACTTAACATTAACGTCTATCCCTTCATATTATACACTTATATTTTCCCGCGGATTTAGCCGCGTGGAAATTATTTATACCAAGGCATAAGCACGGAACAAAGAATAACATATAGAACCCTTCGTCCGTGTGTAGAACTCGCACTTGGACGATTTCCTAGATATTACTACAGCTTATGTCAATTTGTAATAATGTAGAAAGCTAACGGTAAAAGAATTTTTGAAACCGGATCAATACTTTGTGTAACAAACGTACAAAAAATACAAATCCTTCATCTATATCATTAGACTAAATCCTTTGTCCTGAACTTTATGCATTTAGGAATCAACGTACAGCCTAAACTACTGATCGTAGAAACATGTAATTTGGGGGGAGTGTTTTCCATATGACGAAGGTGTCTAATATGAAGCGATTTTTTGAAATTCGTCTCTTAAGAGTGATTAAAGTTAGTATGGGAGAAAGCGATTCCGTGGTCCGATCTGATCCAAAATTTGCAAAAACATTATTTGCTACATGAGAAAGACTTCATCCGTAGATCTTAGAATATCCATACCTATATTATGAATATGAGTGTGTGTCTGTCTGTTACCTCTTCACGCCCAAACGGCTTAATCGATTTAGCTGAAATTTTATTTGTACATATGGAGACGGGGAAGTAATAGGAACCGTATATTTTATCGCGGAAAAATGTACGGTTAGCACGCGATAAACGAATTTTCACGTAACCGAGTTGTGGGTATCATCTATTCTTTATTAATAGTGTAATATACATGTAAGGTAAATACTTTTTAGATATTATAATAATGAGTCGGAATTAAAAAAAGAATAGCCATGCTAAGTGAGTGGATTAATACCACGACCCTACAGAAACCCGGCATCAAACGATATAGCTTTTATGTAAGCCTGCTGGTGATGGAATTTTCTAAACTATTTAAAAAAACAAAGGATACAAATATCACTCATGTTCAAAATGTTAACTGGTTTTTAGGTAAAAATATTCCTGAAAATTCTAAAAATTGTATAGAGTGGGTTTACGTTAATCTCCGAATGTAGTTCGCCTAACATAAATAAAATGTTTCTATAATCAAAAATGCATGAATTTTAGATAGGCGATGTTTCATAAAATTAGTTCTCGACCATAATTTGAATTCGCTAACAGCACCGTTAAATCATGTGTACATGTGAATATAGCTATTAGATGTTATCAACGTTCTTCATTTCAATGTACTTAAGGGACAGAATTCTTATTTTTTATAAAATTTACTAATAATAAAAATTAGAAAGTGTATTTGTTTCTATGTCCTTCCTTCACGCACAAACAAAAGCAACCCGTCTATTTGATTTTGGTTATGCCAAAACAATAGCTGAAAGAATAGAGAGTAAAAAAGACTATATGGTCTGTGATAAACATAATGTTCTAATGAAATCATATTTCTACCGATTTTTAAATCCCATGTAAAGTTCGCTCGAAGAACAATTTTACCTAATAACACAATGTTCTTGATTGATGTACAAGATTTAAGATAAACGCTAGCTCAGTCCATCGGGTCTCGGCTACAAGCAGTACTCGAATGAATACATCGTTTTGGTAAACAATGAAATATGCGTGAAAAAAGGAGTCGTTCTATTACAGAAGCAAATATTTACAGTCTTTACATTTACTGTGTAAAGTTTATTAGATTAATTATCGTTATTATATCCACAGAGGTTATTTTAGGTTATGCCGAGTAATCCTAATGATTAGTAAGGATTAATCCGAAACATGTGATAGGCGTAAACGGTGAAACCATTTTCCATACATAGAAAAAAGATTTACCCTATTCATAATAAAAATATTTATGCAATGTTTAACTAATCAAGGTTCGCTGTCCCTCTCTGTCGTGTGTCGTTTTCAATATTCTAGAAATGGACAACGAAACTTGATCAGTTAAACACTGTTCAAATGTTTTTATGAATAAGCCCCTTAGATTCAAACGTTATTTTCTTCATTTGACATAAAATTTCCTGCAACTCTCCTACTAACTTGACTATATCACTAAGCCATCTGGTGAACAAAAAATGACGGCGTTCTCACCCATAACACGACGTTGAAACAGAATAAGGTGTACTTGACGCAGTATATCTGGGACTCCAGTTTGCCCACTGCTGGGCCTTGTCCAGCGCCTGCCATTTCACAATTTCCACTTTACCACTTAACTGACCACTAACTAGCACAGTCACGTCGGTACTGGTTATTATCAGATAGCAGACAGGTTATCAGTGTATGCTTAGATAAAAGATAAGATTTAGCATGAGTCGCCCTACCTTTTTCGTAAACGAGCATTGTTTAATATGGCAGCTACCATCATTTAAATTAAGTATGGAATGTATAATGGGGGAAATTGATCGAGAGCCAGTTGACGGATCTACGTCATTTGGTCGGAATATGTCAATTCCGAGTAAGTCATGATCTGTAGTAGGCTGGGTTTGACATAACCCGACCAAATCCCAAATCAACGTAGATCCGTCAACTGGCTCTGTATTAATTTCCTCTATGGTACATAAAAACATATAATTCTTTTAAAAAATATGGAATGAATTGTGCATTATATAAGTTATTACAGACATATTAAATGTGCCAGTCGGAGTATAAGCACCCCGTAAATGTTAAGTATAAAAATAAAAACATAACCTCTTTTGGAATGTATAACGGATAACGCTTCAAAAATAGAATCTCATAGCTGTTGGAGTTCGTTATTTAAATTCAGAATGTTTCCGCGTCGTCTAAATTGATATTTCTAAGCAAATAACCGTTCTCAGTATCCGAAATAGGGACGTTGAGCATAATGGCGGTCTTATTAAAATTCAACCCTTATTTTTGACTCCGGGAAAAACCAATCCGAGGAACACCATTTGAATATTTGCAATTTATTCGTATTGCTCGAGGTGTCTTTGTGATTTTTTCCCCACAGCTCAAAGGCCAGGACTCAGGTTGTGTGCGTTACGGTATCTAATGATATCTTGATTAATCTCATATATAAAATTCTCGTGTCACAATGTTTGTCTTCGTACTCCTCCGAAACGGCTTTACCGATTTTAACCAAATTTTG
>JAOTAV010049390.1:0-16470 GCA_026546445.1 Cyclargus thomasi
AATTAATTAATTGGTAATTTTAGATTAAATTTACTCATAAGACTATAAACTTTACCACACAAGAATATAAGTTTTACCAAACAAGACAATTAGTTTGACCAAATAGAAATATAACTTTGACCACATGGGACTATATCCTTTACCAACCCTGTATATGTTAAAATTATTAAAAAATTCCATGAATTTTAGAAAAAAAAATACTTATATTTTTTCTGTTAGAAGAAATAGAAAAACAAATATGTTTTTAAAAAATTGATATAAAAAAATTAAAAAAAAAAATCCAATAAACAATCTCAAGAAATTTTCAGAATGTTTAAACCTGTTTTTCTAAGTATATATAAATATATTTAACAAGTATCGTTTAAAAAAACTAAAAAACAAAAAATGATACTAATTCTTATTTTATTAGTCATGTGAGTAGCTACCAAAATTTAGAGAATTTTTCGGCATTTCAAGTCTACATTATAGCGGATTGTAAATATAATAACTAATTATTTATATTCAATCATTATTTAGTAGATCAAACTGCCTGAAGTAGAAGAGTTTTCAGAACTTAAAAATGGTTTTTTGTCAAGAGGGAATTTTGATGGTACTATTCTTGCTTTAAATGATACTCATGTAGAAATTTCAAGACCAAATACAAACGTTATTTTATATTTTAATAGAAAAGAATTTTATTCTATAAATTATTTGTGTGCAGTTGATTTTAGATGCCGATTTAGGTTTGTAACATTTGGGTTCGAATCTGCCCAAGAAAGTAAGGTCTTTAGAAACTGCAGCTTAAATGAATATATAAATTCCATAAATATAACAAATTCCCATACTGTAGCCGATTCTACATCTAGATCCCTTTTAGAAATCTCAACATTAAATTTTGAAAGCGAATTATCAATTTGAAGCTAGAAAAACTGAGAGTAATCGTTGAAAACACTTTGGGATTTTTAAATCTAAATTTAAAAAATTTAGTAATTTAATAATTGATGGAGAAAGAAATAATTATGTTAAAATGTTTATTGTTACATGCTTAATTCATAATTTAATAATTGAATTTAAAGATGAATAAACATTTAACTATTTTTTATTTATTTTTAAATAACCAATTATTTTATCAATCTTATTACTAAAATTTTAAAGACTTTTTTTAAATTCTTTTAGTTGAAAATTTTTTATTGTCGTCTTGAATGTTTCCTAGTAACTTTTCATAAAGATCGTACATATGGTTATTTAAATTTTGTCTTTTTTTGGAATTTTTTGTTTCTTTCTCATGATTTAGATCTTTTTGATTGCAAAGGATGGCTCACTTGTTTCCTGTTCATTACCTGCATCAATATTTAAATTGCTGTTATCCTCAACTATAATAACATTGCTAGGGGAAATAATCATTTTGCCAGGAAGCGACTTATAAAAACTATCCCAGTACTTCCATAGTATTGCTCTTTCTCCACTCTTCTTGCTGATAATAACAAACTTTCGATATTGAGCTAGAGATTGTTGTATTTTCTTTTAACCTCTTCTGCTTTACAGTCAGATAGTCCTAAGGCTGAAAGAAGTCCTTCCCATAACATTTGCAATTTCTTTGGATGGTTCTTATTGGTATTGAAAAGCTCTGCTGTCTCTGGGTCATGTCGTAATTGGATTAATTTTTCGGTCAAATTTTTATTCCAACGAAAATCTTCTGACATGGGGTAATATTTTAAAATAGTTGAATTATACTTAAAATTTTTAGTATAATCGCTAATATACTTAAAATATTTTATATATTTAAATTCTAAGTATCATTAGATTTTTGCAACATCCATATTAAAAGATAAATTAGGAGGTTTAGCGAAAAGATCTTTGTATGGATTTCTCATCCCTAGGCAACAAAAAAAAACATTAAAATATAAATTGCAAGAAAAAAGAGTTAATCAAGCTCTTAAGCATAGCTGTTTTAAAACAGGTATTATTATAATTTACCTATATTGTTAAAAAATGAAGATTCAAGTCAAAAAAATATTGTGGAACATTCTTTATGATTTTTATTTTTGATATACTTAATTTTTTAGGAGAGCCTATTGAGGGTTATAACACAATTTATTACAAATATTATTCATCACTTAATTTTTTACATGGTTGTTGTAATAAGAAATTTATAAACATGTATTTTTTATCAAAAAATATTTAAAAAATAATATGATAACTTTTTGTAAAATTATTCTGTTAATAAAATATATATTTAAATTTACTTTTTATTTTATTACAAAGTTTATCATGCAAAAAAAATATTAAACCAAATATTTTATTTTTAATATTCCAGTAAATTATTTATTTAAAATTTACCAAACTAAATTTATTTATTAAACTAAAATAATTGCAATTTGAAAATCAATGTAAACTTTAATAAAATAAATATTCAATTTTTAAACCTAAAAATTAAAAAATAAATTAATAAATTAAAATATAAACCCAGTAAATTTTATTAAACTTCAGTTTCTTTAACAGGGACATTTTTTTCAGTCATTTCTGATTCACTTTTTTTACTTCTTCTTTCCTTCAATTCTTTTCTTATTTTTTTAGATCTTAGCTTAGCTTTGTTTAATTTCTCTTTTTGCATTCTGGCTTGCTCTTCATCAAATAATAATTCTCTTTGGCTTGAAGAATAAAGTGGACTCCTGCTTCTTTGTCTGGTTGACTGAGTACCTTCTTCTTCGCTAGAAGAATAAACTGGGCTCATCCTTCTTTTTTTAGTCATGAAAGTACCTTCTTCACCCTCACTTATTTCTGAAGATTGTTGTGCTGTTTGTTGCAAAGGTTTCTCTTCAACTGGCAATTTTTCTTTAGAACCTTTTTCTCGTGATCTAGCAAACCATTGTTCATAATCTTCAACTTGAATTTGTGCTGGTTGATTAACTTCAATTACTTCTGTTACTGGTGGTTTAGTTTGTTGTAAAGCAGATTTTTCTTCTATCAACGGGGTACTTTCAGTAATAGGAACTTTTTCTTCTTTTTTAATATTTCTTCTCAGTTTACTCATAATATGAGGAGTTTCTCCAAAACTTTGTCTTCTTACCAATCTTTTTGGTTGAACTTCACTTTCTTTTTCTTTTAAAAATTCTTCTGGGTCACTAGAATAACCTTTTTCCAAAGCTAATTTTGTCTTTTTTTCTTCTGGGTTTCTAGAATAAATTTTTTGCTTTTCACTGACAAGAGGTTGTTGAAAAGATTTTTCGTAACTGGAAGGATATACGAAACTTTCTTTATGAGGTTCTTGTGATGAAACATTTATAGTTTCATTTGGAACATAAATTGTTTTTTCAACATTTTCTACATGCGACACAGGTAATTGTTGTTGTTCTTCTTTTTGAGCCTCTGCTTCTATTTCTTTAAGAATTGGAATAAATTCCAACATTTCTCTATTTACTTCCGAAGGTCCAACGTTTATTTCTTCACGTGGAACAGTGATTGTTTTTTCAACATTTTCTACCTGCAGCAAAGGTGATTGTTGTTCTTCTTTTCTAGCCCCTGCTTCTATTTCTTCAAGAGATGGAATAAATTCATAGTTTTTACTTAAACTACTTGTTTTTTCTGTTAAAGATGAAGGTATTTCTTTCCTTTGTTCAATTTCTTGATTTTCTTCTAAAGCATTAACTTTTGATTCAATCTGCTTTTTTAGATGAGAAGGTAAAAATTCTGATTCACTTTCTAAATTTTCTTGCTCAGGATTAACAATCATACCAGCTTGTTCAGGAATTAATACTTCTTGCTTACTTGCTTGTTCTGCTGGTAATTCGCTCATTTCAGCCACTTCGCTTGGATTTGCCAATTTAGTTTTTGTTTCAACAGATTCAAATTCACGTCGTACAGGAATTTTGAAAGTGTAAGAACCTTCAACATCTCCGCTAATATTTCTTCTTTGGAATTTAGAAGGTGAAGAAGAGGTTTCTAATTTTCGTTTGCCAGTAGATTCTTCTGTTTTTACTTCTTGGATCGAAGCTTCTTTGCTTTCACTTTGTGGCACGGTTGTTTTCACAACCTTTTCATGTTTAACAGGTGGAATGTCTTGTAAAGGAATTAATGATTCATTTACCGATGTGATGGTAGCTTTCTTGGTCAGTGGTTTTTGTGTTGGTTCTTTTTCTGTGGTAGAAGTTGTCCTTTCGGATGGTAAAGTTGGAGTTGTTTCTGTTACTGTCTTTGCTTCAACTTCGATAGGAGATTCATAAGCAATAGAAACTGGTTCTTCTGGTTTAGAGACAGCTGGTATTTCTCCACTTTCTTTTTCTGAAATTATAGGATCTTCTGTGTGTAAGGCAGGTTCTTTTTCCTGTTTAGTCGATTCTTCTTCAAGTATAGTAGACAAAGACCCTTCTTCCATCATTTGTCTTTCTTTTGAGTGTCTTGAAGGAACTTCGGCTCTTCCAGGCATATACAATGATCTTGTCTCTTCGCTGAAAGAAGGATAGATTTTTTCTTTTTCTTTTTTAATTTGCTCTTCAAGCAATCGATTCTGTCTTATTAATTCGTTTACTTCACTCGACATAGAAGAATGTTCTTTTTGTGCAGAAACATCTCTACCTACAGATCTTAATAATCTGTCAAGTCTCTGACGTTCTACAAAAACAGGGGATGTGTGAAATGATTTGGGTGGTTCTTCGTGTGTTTCATAAACATAATGTCTTTCTTTGTTTCTTATTGTCTCTAATCTTCTTTTCTCTGCCTCATGTTCTTCTTCCTCTTCTAACCTTTTGATTTCATTAATAAGATCTTTCATTTCTGATAATTTTTCGTTTCTAATCTTTATCTCTTGTTCTACAATTCTCCTTTCCTCTTCTAATTGATTCCTTTTTTTACCCAGCATTTCTTCTTCAATCCTTTTTTCATTTTCTAGTATTCTCTTTTCAGTATCCAGTCTTTTCCATTCTTCTTCTAATTTAATATTAGCTTCTTCTAGTCTTTTTGCTTCTAATTCCAAATTTTGTTTGATAACCGTGTTTTCTGCTTTAAATATTTCCTTTTCTTTTTCAAAAGCTCTTTTAATTTCGTTTATTTTAGTCTCTTCGATCTTTCTTTGTTCATTTAACAGTCTTTCCTCTTCAATTATTCTTTCCTCATTCAAAGACATTTCTCTAAGCATTTCTTTTTCTTCTTCTTTAGTTCTCGAATGTGAATACCCGTATTCTGTTCTAAATCTTGGAAAACCTTTATTCCAATTTTCACCAGTGATTCCTTTATCTAAAAGTGGACAATATGGTTCTCTAAATCCTACCCAAATATTTTCTCTTGGCTCTCTGTGTTCTTTTTCAAATTCAGATCCTTCAACCGGAATATCAAATTTTTCTCCACGAGGCAATTTAAATGTTGGGTTCTTCTTAGGTCCTTCTTTCTCTGGTTTACTTTGTTCTCCAGATTTATTATTTTTCTTCTCAATCACTATGTAAATCACATATACAAGTACAAGTATACCAGCAATTGATAATAAACTAATCAGAATTGTGTAAAGTTTTCTCATAGGGTGAATTGTTATTTCTTTTTATATACTTTTTTACTGATAACAGATATCTTTTTTATGAAATGTCTCCTTTTCTTTTATCAATTTAAAATATTTTATTTCATTTTTTTTGATAAAAAAATTTTTGATTAAAAAATTTTTTAAATTAAAGTTGAATTAAAGAAAGTAAAAAGAAACACATAAAAGTTTTTTTAGAAATTTTTACTTTTTTTTCTTAAGAATGTTCTGAAAGTTTCATTTTTTTTAATGAGATAAGAAATGTTTATTAAAAATGATAACCCTTTTTTTAAAAAATAATTTTAAAAATAGGTTAAAAAAAGTAAATTTTAGTAAAATTAAATAAAAAAATATAAAATTTTTATTTATTTAAGTAATCACCCATGTCAATAAAAAATGAATTAAAAAACGTAGAATCACTTTTAAAACACCATTTATTCATAATACCATCATTCCAAGTATATGGCGGTAGTGCAGGAATATTCGATTTTGGCCCATTAGGCTGTAAACTGAAAAGAAATTTTGTTGACCTCTGGTCGAAGTTCTTTATCGATCACGACGAATTGGAAGAGGTAGACACATCCATACTTCTATCATACGATGTACTTAAAGCTTCAGGACACGTTGACAGGTTCTGTGATTACATGACTTTTGACAAGGAAAACGGAGAATTTTACAGAGCTGACCATTTAATTAAACAAAGGCTTAATGAATTAATAAGCCAATCAGCTGACAAAAATGAGTTACAAGCTTTGATTGATAAGATTGATTTCTTACAAGCAGAAGAACTTAGCAAAATTATCAATGATTATCAATTGAAGAGTGATAATGGAAATGAGCTGACTGAGGTGGTAAGATTTAATCTTATTTTTCAAACTAACATAGGGCCTAAAAAGACTAACACCTCTTTTCTAAGACCAGAGACTGCACAAGGACAATTTCTTACTTTTTTTAGGATGAATAATAAGTTACCGTTTGGTACTGCTAGCATAGGAAAAGTGTTTAGAAACGAAATCAGTCCAAGAAACTTTCTTAGATTACGTGAGTTTGAGCAATGCGAGATAGAATACTTCACAGATCCAAACAATAAAAAATGTGAGAAAATAAAAGAATACCTGGAAATTGAACTTCCAATCTTCCAAGAAAACAATCTGAAAATTAAAAAAGTAAAAGAAGTCTTAGACGAATGTAGTGAATTACTCACTTATTTTTTGGTAAGAAGTTATTTGTTTCTTTTGGAGATAGGTATTAGGAAAGAATTTATTCGAGTAAGACAGCATGACAAAGAAGAAATGAGTCATTACGCAGTAGATTGCTGGGATTTAGAAATTTTAAGCTCGTTTGGATATGTTGAGTGTGTAGGCATAGCAGATAGAGGAGTGTATGATCTGACACAACATGTTGATCGAAGTAAAGTGTCATTAAAATGTAAAAGAGAATGCGACAAAGAAGTTTTTATACTTTTTGGCAAGGAATATGAAAATAAAGCTGAGGTAATTGATAAATTAACACAACAAGGATATTTTATTGTGAAAGAAAGTGAATCAGAGATTCAAGCAAAATTAACTGACGAAGAAAAGGAATTAAAAAACAAACTTAAAGAAATGACAATTAAACAAAGTAAACCTCACTTCTTAACAACCAAAAAAACTAAAATCAGTACAGAATCATTCATTCCTAACGTAATAGAACCATCCTTTGGTTTAAACAGAATACTTTACTGTTTGGCAGAACATTCTTTAAAATACAGAGATGACAAAAGAAATTACTTTTCTTTTAATGAAAAAATGTCACCTTATTTTTTAGAGATGAGTTTTATTGTTAAAAATGATTCTTTGGCTAATTTTCTTAGCAAAATTAAAGTAGATTGTTCGCACAAAAAGAATCTAAGAAGTGTTACCATTGGTAAGAAATATTCAGTGGCTGATGAGATTGGTATTAAATTTTATTTGACTGTTGATTTTGTTTCTTTGGATGATAATTGTGTTACTATTAGAGAAAGAGATAGTATGATTCAAATAAGGGTTAGAGTATTCGAATTGGATAATGTTTTATCAAGGTTAAGAAAAGGAGAATGGGATGAAGTGCTAAAGGAGAAAGGAAGATTTAATTAAAAATATCATTTTTTACTAATACAAAAAAATCTCATTTTATTTAAAATATTTAATTTTTATAAATTAGATTTTTATTTGAGTAAATTTTCAAAAATAGAAAGAAACAAATACTCACTAGAAAGGAATATGTTTAATTTATAAATAATTAAAATCATATAGCAAAGAAATAAGTGTGAAACTAAAATAATTATTTTATCGTACGTTTCCGTCAAATAGGTATTAATATTCTTATATAAAAAGATATAGCGAAAAGATCTTCATAAGGATTTACTATCTTTAAGCAACAAAAAAAATTATATAACAGAAATATAGAACTTTAGGACAAAAATATTGTCAATAAAAAACATTTAAAATTTTTAGAATTTTTATTAATTATTCATAAATTCTACCTACAAATGTAATATCATAAAAAACACGTAATTTTAGTGTTTTCATAAAATAGTCTAAGAAGATGTAAAACAAAACATGTATTAAAAAATTATTTTTAAGAACCAAATATAAACTTAAATTTCTAATCATTAACTCATTTTTTACTTTTCTTTTTAAAAGAATTGCTGGTATAAAAATACCAAATATTAAATATATGCCAATAGAAATCAATACATAATAGAAGTTTTTCAGCTTATAAAAATAATAGACTAACATAGAATATGTTAACAATAAAATAAATGATTGAAAGCAGAAGTAATTAAAGACAGTAAATTTTTGTTTTTTAAAAGTAGATCTTAGACAATTAACCAGAATTGTTGTTTCTCTATATATCATAATAATTAATAAAATTGGGATTATAAAACCAAATATTTTAATATTATTATTTTCTTTTAGAGAAATTGAAGTTAATTCCGTACTTTTTATTGAAAAAGAATGAATAAGAGATAAAAACAAAAACATAAAAAACTGAAAGCATGCCGATAAAAAAATTGATAAATTGTGAAGACCGAAAAGTATTTCAATTATGTAATCTTCATTTTTACTGTAATTTCTTTTAATAAATATAATTAAATATGTAAATGAGTGGAAGCAATAAAATAATTTCGATTGAATAAAATAGTCAATACCATTAAAAATGAAAGTATTTAAGAGCATTAAAATGTAGAAATCAAGAGAAAAATAAATACTAGCTATTTTATCAATAAGTATTTTGCATTTATTTTTAATTTCTGGGATGGCGTGTGGGTTATCTTTTCTTTTAATTTTCATGATTAAAAAATTATTTTAATTTTATAAATATAAGGAGATAAGAGGATAAATTATGTACGTTTTAAATAAAAGAACTTCAGATATGACTCTAAGATATAATGTTTAAGTAACTCTATATGGTTTTTCGTATTTTGTACTTAAAAAATTTATTTTTTTATGACAGGTTGCCAAGTTTTAATAGTTTAGATTAAATATTTTCATTAAGAAACAAAATCATTAATATAGTTAGTAGAAATAAAATTTGTAATATCCTTTTAGAGAACTGAAGAAGTTGTAGATGATCAAAAGTCAAATTATTTTTTCGAACTGTAAAAGTAACTGAGAAAACCATTAAATTAATATACTAAACAAGAAAGACTAGAATTAAAGTCTAAATAATATAATTATCTACACATATTAATATCATTTGTTTTTTACTTGAACTTCGTTAATAACATTATCTATTCAAACTATTTCTTTTTAATTTAACCGGATTCTATTAAAATATGCACTTTGTGTTCGTATTTTCAAAAATAGTATTAATTTTTAAATTAAGTCATAAATAATCATTTAATATGATAGCGGATGAAAGGCTCGCAGTATATTGAGCTATACCTAAGTATGGAGAAACATATTTTACCGTATGTTTCCGTCGACTAGATATTAATATTCTTGTATAGAAAGTATAGTGAAAAGATCTTCGTATGGATTTCCCATCCCCAGGCAATAAAAAATAGTTTTTTATCAGATAATTCCTTTTATTTCATTTATAATTGGTTTGATAAACTAAATTTTTCGGAATTGATTTGAAATTATTAATAGTAAGCAAGATTCATATAAAAACTCTATTGATAGTATTAACCACCATTAATAATTCCAGTGACCATGCTTCCATAATAAAATTATTTATCACTCCTAATAAGTATTCTCTCCTTTAACAAAAGACATTTGAAACTGCTCTCTACAACTTAATTAATAATCTTTTGCTTAATATTGATTAACAATAAGGCTGGTACAGCGTATTCTCAATCTGTGCAATCTAATATTGTTTTTATTTTAATTTTTTTTGTTGCCTTGAAATGGTAAATCCATACTGAGATCTTTTCATTATACCTTCTATATAAAGTATAAAACCCAGTTAAAAGAAACATACGGTATGAAATGCTTCTACATAATCAGATATAGCTCAAGATATCGAGAGCATTTCACCAGCCAAAGCTCACCTCCATTCAGTTTTTTGACTGCCCTAGTCTCCCTTACCATACAGGGTTTTTATTCTGATATTACCCCTTTCATATTTACTGTTTCACACCCAGTTATTACTCTCTATCTCGATATTTTTTTAAACGTAATTATTGCTCTTAAAAGCGGGTTATTTCTATTGCTTTTAGTAACTTTAGATTAAATATTAGGAAAAAAATATTTTAAATAAACTTTTAGGTTTAATCAATGATATGAGAATAAAAACAAGTTTTTGATATGTGTAATATGTGCGAATCGATACATTCGCAAAAATTATTATTAAAAAGCATATGTGTGTGATATTTACACCTAATAAAATATGCTCAAAATAAGTTTAATTATTGAATAAATACATTTAGGATTACTTGAGGAAATATTACTAAAAAACAATAAGAATCCTTTAAAAAAAGAAAGAGAGAGTTAATAAAGTTACTCAACATTTTAAAATAAAATACCAATAAAAATTATTATTTTAAAACAAAGCTTATCGAAAATGAAATAAGATCTATCAGAAATAAAAAAATTTGCTCGATGTCGGTTGAATATGGTATTAATTATCAAAACCATATAAGGTAAATATTAAGAAGTTTTGTTTAGTAGGTTTTAATCCTTAAAAAGCATTGAAAGGACTGTATAAAATATATTATAAATCCTTAAAATTTATACTCTTTTGACAAGTCTAACAAAAGGGATAAGAAACTGCAAACTTCCAACCATATTTTCAAACCTTTATATTTATACTTTAAAAATATTTTTTTGTTTTTCAAGATTAGATTAGAAGGTATAAGAAAAATTAAACATAATTAGTTTTAATCAAATTTTAAAAATAAGGGAGGCAAAATTGATACATTAGCCGAAGCTAGCTCATGTAAAAAATAACACACTAATATAACTGCATAACAACCTATTAAGCTAACATTTTTAAATTTGAAGTTAAGATACAGGCGCATTTTTGTATTTTTATTAGTTTTAGCTCTTTTTAAAAATATGACCGGTAAAAAGATATCAACAACAATGTATAATCCCACAAAAATAGTATTAAAATATACAGAATCAAACAAAAAGAAAAAGTGAAGATAAATATAGTAAATTGTAATCAGTAAAAGTTGTAGATAAAATATCTCATTTTCTATATAATTTTTATTAGGATTATTACACAGCTTATTTTTAATCAAAAATTTACAACCTCGACAAAGCGTTCCAAAACTTATAATTAAAATCAAAAAAACACCCCAACAAATTCTAGCATCGGATAAACACCCAATAATTATTGGAATTTCCCCTAATAATTGTTTATATAAAATAATTAAACAAACAACAATAGAAAAAAAATAAAAAAACAAAGTATAAATGCCAATAAATAAAAGAACTATAAAATTTTGAGTTTTTAAGATTTCATCTAAGTTAAAAAATTTTCCCTTTTTATACCCATTAACTATGGAATATAAATATGCTAAAATATTAACACATATAAAAATTAAAACTTCTGGATGAGATAAATACTTACTATGCATTGAAAATGTTAATAATAGAAATAAAATATTATCACAAAAGATAAAGATCTTTAACTTTAATTCTGATGGTTTGAAGTTGCTATTCTCTGAAGATGATTTAAGTTCTGGCTTATTTTTATTAAAAAGAACCATTTTCTTTTAAAATTTTTTATTAAATAGAGATAAGAAGATAAATAAAGGATTTTTAATTATAAAATGTTTAAAGAATATATAATGTTATTTTCTAGAATAAATACTTAAATATATCATTGATAACAACAAAATTTTGCTAAATTAATCTAAAAAGAGAAAAATTATTAACTTTAATTAACAAAGTCTTTTAAATAAAAACTATGAATGAATGTAATACAAAAGGATTTCCATTAAATTTAAAATCCGATTTTTTTAAATATAGTTAAGTTGACAAAATAAACTAGTAAAAATAATATTTATGTTTCATAACATATTTTTTATTATAGATTCTTCTGTCCCTCTTAAAAACTTTTACATTTTATTGATTTTTTTTATTAATTAAAATCAATTGACTTATAGAAAATATTTACCTTAGTTTTCTTGATAATATTGTCGTAACTCCCGGTCACGGTACTAAACCTTTTGTTTTTGTTTTGTTTATTTTTTTTAAAAGATGATAGCATATGGGTTATTTATTTAATTTTATTTATTCTTTAATTTTTCTAGAGAAACTAAAGGTAAATCCTTGAATTAGGATTTATGATTACAATAATATATTTAAAAATTTTATACAACAAAAATCAAAATAAAGTAAACACAATTTAATTTCTTTTAAATGTTCCTATTTTTACACAGTTACAAATAATCTGTTAAAAAAATCATTACAAAACAACCAAATAATATTTCAAATTGGTAAAAGTCAAAAATAAGATTGGCGAGAAAAGACTATACCGGGCGGGGAAATATAAGGCTGGAGAAGAGTTAGTTAAATAATTAATAAAAAAATTAAAAATATAAAATGATTAAATAAAAAAATAGTTTAAATTATAAAATAATTAATTTAAAATATGTTTTCCATTTATGAATTATCATAATTTTCATTCTGCATTAAACGCCAACATAATTACAGAGCAAAAAAACTGTGGAGATGTAATAATAAAACATCTAAATTGGTATTTTATAGCGCACTAATAGCCAAATATAGTTATTTTTGCCACAAATGCTCTTTAAAAGATAGTATTAGAACAGGTTTTGCATTTTACAAATCCAAACTATCTCTTTTAAATATTTTTGAAATAAAAAAAATTTTTGCATTAAACCCTGTAAATTCTTTAATTTAACAATCGAATGTTTCTTCACCCACCATTATTAAAATATATAAAACAATAAGAAAATTTATAGGCAATTATATTCTAAAATTTTTGAAAAATTAGGAGGTGTTAACAGAGAAGAGGATATAGCTGAAACCCTCTTATCTAAAAGAAAATATGCCAATTTGAGAATACTTCAAAAGCAGTGCCTATTTGGTTATATTGAAAGAAATACATTAAATATTTTGCTAAAATATATAGACCGAAGGTCCAAAGACGTGCTTATTTGTGCAATTAATGATTAATGAAGAAGCATCTATAGTTTATTCGGATTATTGATCTTCTTATCTAAGCTTTTATGGTGATAATGATTCCTTTTATACCTATTTGACAGTAAACTACACCCAAAATTTTGTTGAACCTGGTACCGGAGCACATATGCCGAACATTACAAATCTTGGATAGGAATCATAAAGAAGTTAAACTCGAAAAACTTATCTTGATCAAAATATATAAATAGTTATTGAGATGAATTTTGTTTTAGGGAGAAATTTAAAAAGAAAAAATACAAATTATTATATTTTTATGTAAATAAGTAATATGCTATTTATAGATAATAAATAACATTTATTAATTTTATGATCTATATATTAAATTATTAATTATTTTTTTATTTATTTATTTTATATTTTAAGTAATTTTTTTGATTATTGAACTAACTTCCCTCCAGCCTTATTTTTCCCGCCCGCTATATTCTTTCCACACCAACCTTATTTTTAACCTATATTGAAAAAATAATCATTATGTATGAGGTTGAGTGAACAAAAAAAGAAATTTTTTGACTTTTTGTTCATTTACTATGGAAATTCAATTGTTATGATAAATTATTTAAAGTACATGAACTAAAACATTATGTATTTTATTTAAAAACTTATAAAATATAGATTTAATAAAATTCATACTACAATCTGTAAATGTAAATTTATTTTTTGAATAAAATATTTTTACGCTTAATTATAATTTTAGTAAAAGACTTTTTTTATATTCATAATTAAGAACATTTAAATAAACTAACACAACAAATATATTTGTGATTTCAAGAAGAAGTTTCTTTTTTCTTCTATCTTTTTTAAAGAAAATATTTAAGTTTTTGTTTCTAAAAATAAATTATATCATTACAATATCAACATAGAATCGTCAAGTATTTTAATAAACAATTCACTATAAAAAATATTTATATTTTATTTTGGTTTGAAAGATAACTTATATCTTTTAAAAAATCAATAATGTATTTGTTTATAAAAAATTTTTTATTTGATGATTATAACAAAGTAAGAGCATTCTAACAAAAAAATCTATTTGATAGTATTAAATATGTTTAAACTCTGATTATAAATTACCTAATCTATAAAATTTCTTAAAATTAGCAATTTCTGAATTTTTTAAAAAGGATGTTTTTAACATGAAAAAAAGATTTAAGACCTGCTAGATTTATAAACCTGTTCTATATCTTTATAACCAATTTTAGTAGACAATACATATATTCTGGCAAAAACTTATATATATTGGTGAGAAAACCAAAGCTTCTAATAATAATTTATTAAAAATTCTTAATTTGTCTATAATGGGATACAAAATTTTTATATTTCATTTTATAAATTAGATAAATGATCTTAAGTAACATCACTGTTAATTAAACAATGGCGTTATCTAAAATAAAAACAGAACAGAGTTTAAAATAAGATAAAAAAGAACGAAAATGTTTTTAGCTAACATAATTTATTGAAAATTTTGCACATCTGTCAGAGATTTTTTAAGGATTTTAAATTTCTTAGCTTACTAAATAAGAATCGGATAATATCTTAGAATGTTTAAAAAATTTTGATACTTTTCGACTATCTCCGAAGTATCTACATTTTATAAATATTTTTTTTCACAAAGAATTATAAATTTATAACTCCGATGGTTTAGTTATAATTTATAAATAATTAACCTTTTAAGATCAAAAAAAAAACAAATTTCAAATTTTAAGTGTTTTCATCACAAAAATTTAACTCACTAAATGAAAACAAAACTTGATTTATATTTATAGTTGAAAAGACTCAGTTGAGAATTTTATATCACAATTATATTATGATGCACACTTTTTTTTATAAGAATTTAGATGTTTACGATTGGATTTTAATATTATGATTTTAAATAATAAACATACTATTAAAAATATATTTCAAATTTATATTTCTTTAAATATAATTTGGTAAAAACTACAAATAAAATGTTTTTTTGAATAATGCATCAAAAAAATGTCTATTTGTATAAAATATAATTAGATACTATCTAATTCTAACTAATTACAAAACATATTTTAATTTAAAATATCAAATTGTTACAAAAGTTTAACATTTTAAAGATTTCATATATGGAATAACTCTCAAAATATATTTTATTTAACAAAATATTTATTTTGAAAAAAACATCTTCATAAATTCTAAATACATGACATCAGTTAAAATTATCAAATTTAAAAAATATTCTAAAAGACCGCTACAGAAATATAAAATAAGACAAAAAATTTTTGTAAAATAAAAAACATAAAGCTCTTTTTTAATCTCTCTGTCATTTAAATATTTCTTAATCGAAATTATTGGTATAAAAATGTTAATTATTACATAAAATCCTAAATGTACCAAAAAGTAATGTTCTAAAAGATGGAAGGGTATGAAATAAATAAAAAATGAATAAATTATCAAAAACAAAGTAAAACTAAGACTAAAAAATATTTCGAAGAGATTATGTGTTTGTTTTGATTTAAAAAATCTTGATTGATGTAAAAAAACTATAGTTTTATAAAATAAAAATAGCAAAATCAACAAAATGAAAAGGCTACAACAAAGTATTTCCAATTTAAAATTATCTTCTATATGAAAATAAATGTAATGAATTATTTGGGAATATAATATGGCATATGAATCTATTATCGATAAATAAATATTATATATACTGTAACAACAGACGACAGCATAAAGTATTATATTTTGAATCAGTAAAACCGTTTTTATAAAGTTTACATGTTTATTATTTTTATATCTGTACAGGGATATAAAAATTAGTAATAATATACATACTGTAAAAACAAATCTCAGTTTAATGTAAAATGTTTTAGAGCCATTAATCAAAAGATTGATAGAAATAAAAAAACAACTGTCGATAAATACAATTGATTTAATCATATTATTTAAGTATCGATTGTATTCTTGTTTTGGAGTAAATATATTTTGTTTTATAGGAATCTTTACCATAAAAAATTAAGTAAATTTACTTTTAGATATTTAAGATAAAATTTATATTTTAGATTGTTTTTAGAATTCTAAATTCATCTTAAAAAGATAATAATTTATAAAAAAGATAAAAATAAAAAAAGTTTTATTATTATATTATTATATTAACAATCGATAACAAATTTATAATAAAATAATACAAGAATAAAAATTTTTTATCTAAACATCATTATTGTTTTAAAAGGTTTTATCAAATAATATAATTTTTTAATAAAACTAAAATTATTTGTAATTTTCTTATTTTTACACAGCTTCAAATTATAAAACTCATTTCAAAAATTAAAATCTGGAAAACAAATATTTTTAAAAAAATTACTTTTATAAATCTTTTTATAG
>JAOTAV010049401.1:0-16470 GCA_026546445.1 Cyclargus thomasi
ACTATATAGTACCTAATCTAACAAAATTACATGTAAAATATTATATATGATATGATAAAATAAAGTATTATATTATAAGGCTTTAGGGTCGACGTTGGGCGACTGTACAGGGCGCCGTATGTGTATAAAGGGCTTAGCGACGATATTCGAATATATTAACTAGATGATGCCCGGAAGTCCAATGCGTCAATATTTTTTGTTGCGCGGGAACCGTACATTTTTCCGGGATTGGAAGAATCGGTCCTTCCTCAGTATGTCCATATCAAGTTTCAGAAAAGTCGAAATCTTTATCCGAAAAAAATATATAATCAGTTTTTTTGTCTAATGAAATGTAGCCATTTTTAAGATACAAGGTTGAGTCAGTAAGGCAACGACATATACTTTAATTTAAGCCAGTTAATATACCATATTTCATAAAATCCGTTCAGTAGTTTCGGAAATTTTATGCAGCAGATGTTAATTTAAAGAAATATCATCTTTACGGAAACCGTATTAAAATCGGATTAGTAGTTTTCAGAAAAAGATTAATACAAATCCGACCCCCTCCTTTGCCCCTTAAGATGGGGGAAAAATATACACCAACTGTTAATTAAGAAGAAAAATATAAGTTTTATACAAACTCTTACCCCTCTTCTGTCCACATAGAGAGGTGGTGGAAAAAATGTTATAGGTACACCAAATGTTAATTTAAAAAACGACAAATATGTTTACGAAAACCGCATTCAAATCGAATCAGAGTGCCAAGTGCGAGTTTTTTTTCACATTCGAGGTCGAATGTGGAAAAAAAAATACACTTATTTTCTCTAACAGTCAAGCTGCACTAAAATCACTGACTGCAGCTGATCCGTCTAAATTGATTATGGACTGTGTTGGATACGAACGTTGGATGCTGGATACGAACAACAACTTTCGCTTAGTATGGGTCACAGGTCCTGGGGTCACACACGAGCTGGCTAGGCCCCTAACCTGAGAGTCTTTTATAACATCCGGAACCGGTCTTCGGAATAAATCCTAGTTCCACAAAACGAATGCTCGAGGAGTCTGGCCACCGACTTAGCAAAAAAAAAACACTTCAACAAAAAACTGGCAGAATTGAAGACAAAAGTGGAAGAAGCAGATAACTAACATTTTAAAAACTCCCGGATTTTTGCATTAATTGACGCTTTTGGACCCGAAAAATTATTCAAAATCAAAAAATTTTGAGTTCGATAATAAAATATAGGTAAGATACAAGATTTGCCACTTAGAGCAAAATTTGTATATACACGAAGGTTGCCAAATGTTAGTTATGCTCTTCTTCGACTTATGTCTTCAATTGTTGGTCCAATATAGGTCAGAACCAACTAATAATCCTCACCAAAAAACTTAACTGGGCACTGCAAGCTTAACAAAAACCTCAACAGGATAGGTGTCAGTAGAATAACCACTTGCAGCATCTGAAAGAAGGACACCTATCCACTTTCTTTTTGACTGTCACTTTGGTCGCTACGAATACACTACAGAAGTAATTCGTAGCAGCACCCCCAGTCACATTATTCAATTTATGAGTTTGGGGACGGTGCTATGCGAAGGAGTCACAATACATTCTCAATTTTTGGAACTTAACACCTCAAAGCACGCTGGCTAAAAATTAGCTATTTTCTTTAAATAGAAAAGAGATATTATAGGTAAAATAATGTATTTTCATAATTTCTATATTTTAATAACTCTTTAGAGTTGGGCAGGCAAGTCGATTTTTTTAAAACTAATTTTAAATAAATTTATAATACCTTTCGATAAGTTATAGTTTGACCACAATCGCTGTACCAGGAACGTGGGACGGGGCGGTGGACAGGTACTACTACCGCCGTCGGCGTTGACTGCCAACTGACAGACTAGACACGGCCGGTAACCATGGTAACCCTCCCCCGCCACGTCGCACTCATACCCAAGGCGCGGTATAGCCGTTGTGGTCAAGCTACAGGCAATTAAAAACAACTTTTGTCATAAAACCATTTTTAAGCGCAACATTTAATGTAGCTATCGAACAAAGTCTTCCCGCGATGCGCACAAAGTACCGGTAAGTACGTCATTTTGGAGAACCGTTTTGTATAAAGCGTTTTGGGAAGGTCTATTATATGTAATTTTTAAAGTGACATATCTTTAAGAGAATTTAAGCTATCAGAGTCATTTCTTTACCGTTATTTTTAGGAGCCTTTAATTACTAATAAGAAAGTCAGATTTTGTACGACGCGAATTAGGATCAAAAAAAAAAAAATTCTTGCTTAACAAATATTTTTATTTCAATGCCGCCAACACATCGTCTGCCGTTCATTATACGCCCGAATCCAAAGGATAGCCCGGTTGTAATTCAACTTGAATACGACTTGAAGCAAAGAGTAACGCATATTATATTGTTGGGATAAAGGTTTTAGCTGATAATATGACGGGTTTTTGGACAAGGCGAAAGGTCGTTTGTCCACTGTCGATCGTAACCATCAACGAGATTATTTTGAATTATTAAAATGACGTCGTTGACGGTGACGTATAAAAATAATAATGCCACTTTATGACCTAGACCCTAGGCTATAAGTTTCATTTTTTATCGACATTGGTCTAATGCCAAAGCACCGCCGACATTAGTGGCCTAAATCTCTTACTCGGCCGACGGATGTGGTGGACAAACGATACAATGAGCTAAATTGTTAAATGGAATTTTAAATAAGGTTATAACTTATATTACTTTATGTCATCGTATCCAGTGGGGCTACACATCAGATATGCCGCGTATAACAAAAGGCCTAGCCGTTGCATCGAGCAGCGAATATAACTTTATGACTGCGACAGATACACTAATATTAATGATTACATAATATGTACGAAAGACATTTACATAGATAATAATCAATATTATCATAAATATATAAATATTTATTATAATATATAGATATTATTTTGTAGTACACATATGCTTGAATACTTTAGTAAAGTTTAATTTTATCATTAACGTTTAATAATTTTGGTTGGTGTAAAATAATCGTTAATATACTACAGTCGATTAGGTAAATCAGAGTTCCAACAAGCATCAAAATATATATGTTGTTTCTTCTATACGATCCACAATATAAATGTACGATTTGAATAGAGCAATCCTTAACTTTAAACAAATAATTCAAAAACTAGCTATTAGTTACGGAGCAACCCAAATATAAAAATATATAAATTTCATAATTTATCTCTAATATTTACAGTTTAAATGTATGTATAGTGTATACGCAAAATGATTACTGATCAATAGCGTCCAGTTTAAAAATAAGACTGTGACGAATCAATGGACTTAACGATCACATGCATTTTGTAGAAATAAGAAAATAACAAACAAAAAACTGATCGATCGGGTCCAGTTTGGAATAAGAGAATAACAAATCAAGTAAATGATCAATCGCGTACATTTTGTCAGAGTAACAAAACAATCAACAATTTAACTTAACATAGCCCTTACACTTAGACCGAGCTACGTTATCGAATAGGTTCTTCAACGGTGATTGTGATAGAATTTGTTGTATGTATTAACTGCGTCCTGCAGTCGTTGTGGCAATTGGTCTAGCGTGGGCAGCTCGACGTCCTCCACGTCGCTGCGAATGTAGAACAAAATGTAGGGGGTGCTGGCGTATCCCAGGTTGTTGAGTTCGGACTCATTTATAGGCGTCACGTGGGAATCGTCGAATCTGTACCAGGAGTCGTTTTTGGCCACGGTATAATAGTGGCCCGAGTCTATATTTATTCCGTTATGTATGACTGCGGCGAAGAGATTGTACGTGCCCTTCTTCTGCGACCGGACCGCCGGCATAACTATGTTGAGATCACAGACGACGTTGTGCATCAGCTTCGTGTGTACGGAGTTCTTGACGTCGTATCTGAAAAAAAAAAATGTTAAGGCCTTCTGCGCAATAAAACATTTTGGTTGTAATGCCCCGGATACACGAGGGCAGTTTTTTAAGCTTATCTATATATTAATACGCGAGCGGAAAACTTTGTACCCCTTTTTACGAAAGACGCGTAGATGTGGAAATATGAAATTTCTCCCAGTTATAGTTGATATGGAGGAGGAGGGTGGAATACCAGTATTATTTTAAAATATACTTTAATGTTGCATATTTTTAATAAATAAAACGCCACGAACAATACTGTATTTTGACATGACACGATAATCGTACACGAAATACACTTTTATGTATGGTTGAAGTCTGTGATTTTTTTAAATTAAATTTAATGGCCTGGTAAGGAGGGAGACCTTTATGCCAAATTGAAGTCTGTGGTTAAATTGAGAATAGATTATATATTTTTATATATTTATGGTCGAATGTCGACTACGGGGAGACCTCTATATCTCTTTTAAACTGTCTTGGCAAGCTTGTCAACTTGTCAAGACCCTGGCTTGTCAACTAGTTTGCTTAGTCTAACTTAGAAATGATGCTAGTTTTGTCGATACGAAGGCAGAAGTGCTAGTTAGTACTTCTGGCATCCCGGACATAAAAGCTAGTGTGTTACTTAGGTTAGATTTAGGTGGAAAAAAAATATATAAGCAGTATTTTATATGATTATTATATTTTATCTGTGGGAGGACAATGCCTCCACACAAATGTGCCGGCTCGACCGGGAAGATACAACGGCCCTACAGAAAACCGGTGTAAAACAGCGGTTGCGCTGTGTTTCTACGAGTGACTTTACCGACTGCTTTACCCCTATTTTCTTTCTGAACTCCCATTTCCTTAAATTTAGCCTCTTCCCTTAAAGGTAGGCAACACTAGCAACTCTTTTGATGTTATGGGTGTCCATGAGCGACGGTAGTTACTGTTCCTCAAGTGACATAACATGGTGGAAATTGAAAGAGAGCCAGTTGACGGACCTACGTCATTTGGTCGGAATGACAATTCCGTGTGGGTCTTCATGTCGGCTGGGTTTGACATAACTCGACCTACTTAGATTCGCAATCTGGCTCTGTTTCAACTACCACGATTCGAAAAATTTAGGGAAGCTGAAACAGAGCCAGATTATGGATCTGAGGTAATCGGTCGCGTTATATGAAAGCCAGCCCACGATTTGTCGGCTGGCTTTGACTGACATGGAATCGACATATTCCGACAAATGACGGTATGTGAACTGGCTCCGTTACAAATACCCTTATTGTACTTTGCTACCGTAATAATAAAAAAAAAAACTTACTCAAAATTCTTCAGCACGAGCACCAGATGTATGGGATAGTTGTCGATGCGGACACTCCTATCCGCATCTCTCAATTCACCGCACTCCGTACACAGGAACCTGTTGTCGCCCGTCATGCGCTCCGTAGTACAATAAAACTCCAGCAAACTCTGCACACTGTGCGTCTTATCCATTAGTTTCTCGGGGAAGGACAGGTGCAGTTCGCAGAACACGTCTCGGGAGACCACGCAGTTTTGGCAGTGGCTGCATTCGACGCGCGCTAATTGGGCCCCTCCGAACATTTCTTCTACGAATGTGTTTCTTAGCATTGCCTGTGGGGGGAGTCTGTGGCGGCGCCTGGGTGGGCCGCTGTCGCCTGCATCGTTGTGCCTTTTCCTTGACCCCGATGCGAAGACGTCTGCAAAGGTAAACTAGCGTGAAACGGCGTTGTGCTGTGTTTCGGCGAGTGAGTTTACCGGTGGCCCAACTTCCCTGATCCCCTTTATCCCTATTCCCTCATAAGGGCCGGCAACGCACTTGAGACTCTTCGGAACTCACGAGTGTCCATGGGCGACGGCAGTCGCTTTCGATCAGGCAACCTGTCTGCTCGCTTGCCCCCTAAATATCATAAAAAAAGGGGATGGTCTTA
This sequence comes from Cyclargus thomasi, assembly GCA_026546445.1. Taxonomy (NCBI): domain Eukaryota; kingdom Metazoa; phylum Arthropoda; class Insecta; order Lepidoptera; family Lycaenidae; genus Cyclargus; species Cyclargus thomasi. The sequence continues at coordinate 5,834 of JAOTAV010049401.1, forward strand.
TTCGAGAACTTTAAAAGATCTTAGAAAGAGTATGTATACGGTCGAATTGAGAAACCTCCCTTTTGGAAGTCAGTTAAAAAGGCCGATATAGGAATCAAATCATTCAAAATCAAAATATTTTTTTCATCAAAATAAGTACTATTATACTTTTTCTCTTTCATGAATTTACCTCTTTGTCTGCATGTCTCTAGGGTTTATCTCATGAACGGTTAAAGCTAGATGGTTGAAATTTTCACAGTATATGTATTTTTGTAGCCGCAGTTCGTTTAACAACAAATGAAGACATAAGTGGAAGAAGCGAATAACTAAGATTTTACAACCTTCGAGTAAATACTTATTTTTAACTATAAATTACAACAAATCTTGTAACATACTTATTTTATTATCTAGCTTGTCTATCTAGCGACACATAAAATCCACATTATATTAATTTCAAATCATTTTTCTGATCCTAAAGCGTCCATTTACGCATAAATTTGGCAGTTTTTGAAATGTTAGTTACCCGCTTCATCAACTTATGTCTTAAAATACTAGAAACGAAATAAATAGTCAAAGGAGAGTAACATACATTCCGAAATATTAGTTACTTACGCGACCTTTTAATTCCACGTGACCGAATCCGCAGGCATAAGGTAGTCAAAGAATAAAATAATGAAAATCTTACGTTGTTTGGTCTGCTCGGAGTCGCTGCTATCACTGCCAGCTGCACTACAGTTGCTGAAATAAAACGTTTATTTAGACTTGAGCATCACCATAAGAATAAATAATATAATAATAAAAACTAGAGGTCGCCCTGTGTTCGAAACTCGACCATAAGTATTTAAATCCATAGTGTAGAGGAGCTATAAAAACCATAATCTATTCTCAATACAATCGCAGACTTCTATTTGACATATAGGTCTCGTTACGAGGTCATTAAATTTTATCATAATATGGTATACACTAAATACTCTTTTCTTTATGGTTGAAGTCTAATTTTTTATAATATAAAAAAATCAGACTTCAACGATAAAGAAAAGAGTATTTGGTGTTTGCGTAGACAGAAAAGCCGTAGACTGCTGTATATTTATTTTTTAATTTACACACGAAAAAGTTAGTTAATTACGCATTGCTTGCGAACGAAAGAGAACAAAAAACACAATTTTTTGTACCTTATCATATGGCCACTTTTTTAAAACGTTAGGCACGCATTGTGCTAAACAAAGTTTGACGTTTCGTGATCGGTCAGCTGGGCCCTACGATTTTTAATTGTTTTAAGCCATAATATAACCTTTTAATTTCTGTTTTGTGTTTTCCTATAAGCTGTGTGCTAAGTTAAAACAATGATGCGATGTAGTTTCTTTTGATGTATTAGCGATAGCAGAAGAAAAATTGACGGAATATCATTTCATACGTAAGTTAGAGAAAATTTCGATGTTTGGCTAGCATCACAGTTTTTCTAGATTAACTTTCGTAAATTGTTTGAATAGTTTTTTATTGTTTTTTATTGTCTTAAATAACATATATTTTTCTAATGTTAGCATAATTTTATTTATTTTGTTCGAATAGCGTAAAATGAAAGTGTTTTAACTTTTGAAAGATGTTCATTGAAAACGGCCGGTACACTTTAAAAGTATGGTTATATTAGTGAAAATTGCCTGGAATATACCGCCGGCCGGTGGAGATTAAATGAAATACTAGGGTAATTTTTAAAATCTCATAAACCTGGTAACCCTAATTTTCTAAATGTCCTTTTTTTCTATCCCTTTCGGTGACACGCTGACTGATCTCCTACCAGATACTTATTCAAATGGTGTATGATTATCGTGTCATGTCAAAATATTGTCGTGTGCGTAGCGTTTTATCTATAAAAAATAACATATATGCGGTCGAATTGAGACACTTCTTTTTGAAAGTCGGTTAAAAATATGCAAGATCGAAGTATACTTTAAAATAATATTGGTATTCCACGCACCTCCTCCATATCAACTATAACTGGGTGAAATTTCATGCCTTTACGTCTACGCGTCTTTCGTAGTTTTTTTTACACTCGCAACACTGAATTGTTACGTCCATGTAAATTAACATCGAAAGGTCATCCTATAGAGAGTAATATATAAAACAACATTCTCTTGCAGAAAAAAACTTTACGGAAGATTTGTGAAGACGCCACACAAAATAATTATTATTGAAAAATAATAAAAAGTGATATAATTACGTTTTATAGGTTACAATAGTTTATAGGCCTTTATAAGTTTGGAAGCCTCCAAAACATGATTTTACCAATTTTTAACCAATTTCCTTACATCCACTTTTTTGCCATGTCCGCCATCTGGCTACGATTACATTTCTTCGCTGTAACAAAGTTGCCCCCAAAATCTAGTAATATTATAAATGCAAAATTACCTCATCACACCCAAACCGCTGAACGGATTTTGTTGAAATTTGGTATAGAGATACTTTGAGTCCCCGGAAAGGTACAGGATACTTTTTATTCCAAATAAAATTATGGTTCTCGCGCGATAAAAGAATTTTAGCACAACGAAGTAGATTAAACAATTATTAGGCTTTTACTGACAAATGGGTCTTTGTAACCTATATAAATAAAAGATTGAATTGAATTACTAATACTTATTATTAATAGGAAAGTGTCTGTTTGTCCTTCCTTTACGCCCAAACGAAGCAACCAATCGACTTGAGTTTTTGTATAGACTTAAGGCTTGACGTCGAAAGGATGAAGATTAGAAAATAACTTTTGGTCTTGAAAAATCATAATGTTCCCAAAAAGCGTATTTTTACCGAAGTTTTAATTCCCCGAGAGCGAAGCCGCGGGCAAAAGCTAGTTTGTTGTGGTTAAGCATCACGTGTATTTATTTTTTAAACCGAAAATGCGGTCTTACCCGATACAGCTAAAATAATTTCGGTCCACAATTTACAAACGGGTCATTAAACATAAGAAAAAAAATTTAGAAAAATACACGTGATAAAGGAGGGGGGAGGGAGGGTAGACATAAATATCACCATGTATCAACCAAGGGGGAGGGTGGGCACGAAAAACATCACATGATTAATGTACAGCCCCTCAATGATAATATATAAAACGAGCCTTACTTATTGTCGCTGTCCTTAGCAGTTTGCTCGCTAGCACGCAGCCTGTTGAATAGATGTCTGAAAAATATACAAAATTGTCTATTATTAGGTTATATATAACACTGAAAATTGTCTACTTCCGATTGTATTTAACAACATTACAATAAAATATTATGTTACAGAACAATTACATTTGGCAAGAACAGTATAAACTATACTTATCGGTGCTTTTAATAGTAAAAGTTAAAACGTTATATCAATATAATTAAAGACATAAGCGCAAGAAGCAGTTAAGTAACATTTAAAAAGTTCCGGTATATGTAAGGTAAATTAACGCTTTTAGACCAGATAAAGGTTTGATATTAAAGGAATGTGGATTTGAAGGTATAGTTAGATACACTAGCTGGATAATAAGAAGGTAGGTTTGTCAAATATTTGAAGTTGTAAAGTCTTAGTTGTCCACATCACGCTTGAAAAAATTGTATTGTATTCCTATCATTACAGTCCCAATTTTTTTGAGGCAAGAAATATCTTGTTAGCTAACTGATACTGTCTTACTGTCCTGGCTCCGAAAACTGTTTTCGTGTATCCCGGGCATAAGTAGGCACAAAACTTCATTTATAACCGACAAGAGGGGATCATGATTGATCCGAAGATGAGGATTCATGATCATGAGGGATATCAAAATTCGAACGCGTTCCTAGATATCAAATGAGTTAGTCCAAGCTACTTACGAGAGGAACTCAGAACTGTCGTGCTGCTGGTTGCCAGAGAAGGCTGACATTTTGATGGCATCGTAGAGATCGATGGGGGGCACAGATGGCGACTTGCCGAACATCATCTTGGCGAACAGTTCGCCGATCTTCGCCCAATATCCGCCGACGTGGAGGTTCATCATCACGTGTACGCTGAATCTGAAAAGAATTATATTGGCGGTGTCAAACAGGTACAACCCAAGATCAGTGGCGTCAGGGCGTCTCTAGCTTGTTCAGATCCCCTGTGCTAAACTCTAGCGCTCCCTAGGCCTCATTGGCGTAACAGTAAGGCCTGGTTAAATTTCAGAAGCTTCTAATAGGCCCCAGCCAAAAGCAATCGAGTTTAGAAATATTTCTTACATCGTATGTAGTATCTATTTAATGAACGTAACTATTCTCAGTGATAGAATTAAAAGAACTAGAGGTCGTCCTGGGGTCGAAATTCGACCATAGTTAGGGTGCATAAAAGGTCTCATTACAAGGCCAGTAATTTTATTTAAAAAAAAACACAGACGTCAACCAAAAATAATAGAGTATTTCTTGTGTGATTATCGTGTAATGTCGAAATATTGTAGAGTGCGTGTTGTAGTGTGCGTAGGGATCTATTAAAAATTTTCTATAGATTAAATTATCTATTAAAAATTTTCTATAGATTAAAAATTAATCTATAGATTTACCCCGGGACCCTGTACGTATAGTAACGCCATTGTCCAAGATGATATTTTTTTACCAATACATAAATTTACCGATACCTTGCTAACGGTTGACATGACACATAACACCCTTAGAATATTTACATATGTTAAACATTCAAGTAACAAGTTAGCATGGTGTTCATGCTCAAAATAAAAAAAAAGATTAAAATCAATATTTTGCGTGCATTTGCTTAGCTTATATTATTATTAATTATATTTACACTATCTGAAATTTTTAGTTTTGAAAATGTTATTGTTCTATTTAAATTATCAAATAAAAGCTGTTAGAGTTTAAAAGTCGCAGTTAGAATTTTAAAAAGGAACTAGCTTTTTCGATGACATAAACATTTGCTGTGCAATTAAATAGTAAATATCATTTAAAAAATGCAGAAGATGTCAAATTTTTCACAGTTAACAATCGCTCAGCACTATTTAATGATGTTAAATAACACAAAAAGATATCTTAATAGTTCGCTTAGCTTAAACTTATCAGTACTGGAAACAGAGCTTCCATGCATCCAAATAACTAAACTAAGCACAATAAATTACAAAGAAATAAACAATACAAAATCTACAAAAATAGTAATAGTAATAATAAAATATTGTAGTAATTCCTTAAGTTTGTATTCTCTTTTTAGCTCAGCAGGACATAACAATGGCACTTATAATATGTGAGAACAATGTAGCTTTAACAATTTTCAACCTTTAAACATTCCACTGTTAGACTTAGAACCTTTAGAGCTAACCTATTTAAAGAACAAAAATAAAAGCAAATAAGCAAATTAATAAAAAAAGCAAGAAAAGATAATATGTATTATAGAGATTAACAATCGCTAAGCATGGTCAAATTAATAAAAAAAATAAAAATAAATTCCAATAATTATTTGCAAAACGGTAACATTGTCGAAATTATCAAATTAACATAATTGCAAAACAAGAGCTAATCAATTAAAATATAAAAATAAAAACTTACAGTAACAATTGCTCGCAAGAAACGTATCAAATAAACAATTGCTAGGCATAGTGTCATAGATTGAACTAGATGACGCCCGCATCTGCGTTGCGCAAAAATTTATTGATAGCGAGTGAACCGTACATTTTGCCATGAAAAGTTTCCTACGTTCCCCAGGACACAAAGTATCTCCATGCCAAACTTCAGCACAATCGGTTCAGCGGTTTGAGCGTGAATAGGTGACAGACAGACACACTTTCGAATTTATAATATTAGTACGGACGATATTTTTAACCAATACTTTCACGTTTGAAAGTATATGCTTTCCACTGCTGGACGAACTTAAATCTAAACATAATTGAAAGAAAAATTGCTTGCAGAAAATACACATAACCTTCATAGTATTAACTTATTAAATCAGTTAGAACTTATAAGAAGTACTTTATTTACAAATTTTATGGTTTTCGCTTAAAACAGAAAAAAAAAGTGTGTGGAAATGGAAAAATACAACCTGGAAACCCGGCTTAATAATTATTATATATATAAAAGTCCGAAAGCGTGATGGACTGACATTAAAAATTGTGTTATATAACTCAAATAGTTTGGATGAGATCCTTGGTACAAAAACCAAATATAAGAATTACAAAGGTTACGAGCGAAAAAACCATAGACGACACTATTTTAATAATAAAAAAAAAGAAAGAAAAAACCCGGCTTAAAAGACACATAAACTTAGCTTAACTTACACTCAGGATTGATACTTATATGTAAATGTGGGAGGTTGCAACAGTTAATTCCATGTAATGCTGGCTTACGTTACACACTCTTACTTAGATTCGTATTAATAGTTAGCGTTTCATACAGTCTGACTACTATACGTTGAACCTAGAAAAAACCTTCTAAATTTAAATTTCTGTAGATGGTATTACATAATTTTAGTCGAAAAAAAGATTTTGATTATTTGTTCAAAATTTCAGTATTTCAATATAAGTTTTTATAAAAAGTTATTATTGAGATTTATCGGAAAAAAATTTTGTTTGCTATAAATAAAATATGTGTGTAAAAAGTATAATTTATTTGTTATTTTTAAAAATCAGATTCCTAATACTAGATGGAGGGACAAAATTCTGTTCCCCATATCTTACTATTTTGCATTTTCATACATCTTTTATATAAATATCATATATTTAGATAAATAACAGACATGAGACATAACATCATCAAAACCAAAAGATCATTCATGTAGAAATACTCATGATCAAGTATCAAAATCACGAAATCCAATTTTAACCGAAAACAAAAGATTAGTTGCTAGTCCAAATAAATGTAAGGTTCAACTTATAGTAGCCAGACTATACCTAAAAGTATGATCAAAAAATCTTGTGATGTGATGTTATCATAACAGTATCTCAATTCTCTCTTTCGAGCATCTATGGCCTAGTGGGTAAGATCTTTGGTTCACAATCGAGAGGGTCCAGGTGCAAACCCGGGTGGAGACGTGTACCAATGAGACATTTTCCGATCTCAAGTACATAATACGGATGCTCATTACCGTGGGAGCGCTATGCTTCGGCACGAAAGGGCCGGCTCGACCGGAGTGATACCACGGCTTCACAGAAAACTGGCGTGAAACGGCGTTGTGCTATGTTTCGTCCTGTAAGTGAGTTTGCAGGCGGCCCAACTTCCCTAATCCATATTCCCTATTCCCTCATAAAAGGCAGGCAACGCGATTGCCAATCTTCGGACGTCACCATGTTACCACTGATACTTACTTCCTAGCAGCGAAGAGCGCCTGCAGCACGCTGTTCATATAGCACGTGTTCCCCAGATTGACGAGGCCGACCTTGATCATGGGCGGCGCGCGGGTGCTGCTGGGCGTCACTATGATGACGTCGTCATCGTTCACACGCCAAGGCGGCAGGAAACTGCTCGTACGAGACGAGATGTGCAGCTCCAGACAGTTCAGCTGGAAAATCAAATGTCATAAATACGCCCGGCCGTAACAAGACACATACTCTATACTATAGCTTTACCGCAAGCTCTGTACCGCCACTAGGAACGTGGCACGGAGACGGGGACGGGTCATACCACTGCCGTCGGCGTTGACGGCCAACTGAACTGAGTAAGCGTGGCCGGTAACCATGGTAACCTTCCCCCCGCCCCGCTCATACCCAAGGTGAGGTATAGGCCTTGCGTTAAGCTATGATACTTGTAAACCCGACATACATTGCCCTGCCAGGCTAATTTCTGAATGTAAACCAATCTCAAGTCCCTTGAACACACAAAAAATCTCATCAAAGTCGTTCCAATCGTTTGGGAGGTGTCTAGTGACAAACACAAGATATAAGTATGGTATACTATAATATACTTGCTGTTACCCGTGACTACGTTCGCGTGTTGTAATAAAGTTTCATGCAAACTTTCGACGCCCAAAAACAACCCATATGTCTTGTTTGCATGCGTTAAGTAGATAAGTAGGTATCTAAATTTTAACTACATTTTATGTCATTTAACTTGCCACTACATATTGCGTTTACATGAAGTTAATAACTTAACTAACTTATGTACTTAATACGTGTAAACCAGACACTAGGGGTGAATTGCACAAAATCGCCTTCGTCCTTTAGGACGAAGGTGCTTTTAGTCCGTCCGCATGCAAAATTAAAAACTCGCAGCACTTGTAGTTTTTAAGATTTCGTTATGAATAACTTTTCGGTTTTGTATATTTAGATTAAGATAACTTACAACTGCGGCATATTTGTCTCTGAACTCTATCTGCTGTATAACTGTTTTCCTGTTGATCATACAGTCGACCATGGCGGTCAGTATGTCCACCAGTTTCTGAAGTAGCTCGCGACTCCATTGCTCGCTGTCAGACGCCAAGTTCAATAGGACACGCTCAATATGCGGTGAGATCTGAAATATCATATTTTTATAATATAATAATTTAAACGTCCGTAGACTAATGGGTAAGACCTTTGGTTCGCACTCTAGAAAGTGCAGGTTCAAACCCCGGTGGAGGCGTGTACCAATGAGACATTTTCCGATCTCAAGTACCCTTCGGCACGAATGGGTCGGAGTGTTACCACGGCCTTACAGAAAACTGACGTGAAACGACATTGTGCTGTGTTTCGTTCAGTTAGTGAGTTTACCGGTGGCCCAACTTCAACTATTCCCTATTCTTTCATAAAGGCCGGCAACGCACTTGCGACTCTTCGGAGGTCACGAGTGTCCATGGGCGACGGCAGTTGCTTTCCATCAGGTAACACGTCTGCTCGCTTGCTCCCTAATTATCATAAAAAAAACATAAGTTTCTGGTTCGATAACAAGATAAGTCACCATAAGTTGAGCAGCTACACCCAACAAACTTATCAAATTCAATATTTTAATAAACTAAATACCTGTTGCATTGAATATTCTGATAAATTTATGATTATGATATGAACTGTACTAAATTCAGGCGTTTACACGGTGGTGACTTAAGTTAGCGGGGTGTGGGAAACGCGAGAGGGGGAGGCACTTCGCACTTATGAGGGAATAGGGAATGGGAATAGGGATAGAGGGAATTAGGGATGTGGGGCCATCGGTAAACTCACTCACTGAACGAAACCCAGCAACTTTTGACGCAATGGATTTGCGGGTTTCATTTAATAAATCGTATAGTAAACATGTATGTACTTGTCCACTGGTAAATAATATAACTTACTTTATCAAAAGCTTCAGATAACTCCCTCAGTGACTCTAATACGTGGAGTATGACGCTGACGTAGCTGCGGTGGAAGACCACCATGTGGCCGAGGGCCAGAAACAGATTGCCCACTTGCTCGAGACTCGCGTCAATAAGAATGTCGAATCGCTGGTTCTCCTGAAAAAAAAAAAAGGTCTTCTAAACTCCCGGCACAAAAAATATGTGTGTGTGTGTGTATGTGTGTATTTTGTGGCATCATACGCCGTTAACGAATGAAGCGATTAAGGTACGGAGTGCCCAGAGCTAATTTTTTTTTTGACATTCGACAATGAACGCGTTCCGCGTTTACTACGATTTTTATATGGGATTTGTACATGTGACCGTGAGCATCGCTAGATGGCGCTGTCCAAACCATATAAAATCCTATGTAAACGCAAAAAACGTTCACGATCGAATGTCAAAAAAACTCTCGCACTCAATACTCTGTTCCGTACACCGCGATCGATATCTCTAAAGATCCGCTTGCGTCAATAGTAAAGAATTAACTAAATGTGCGGTACATTTAGTTAATTCTTTACCTTTAAATAGCATGAGGCATACTATAGACGACCGAAGTTTACAGATCTTCGTTCGTTCGTTCATTTTTGTGATAAATGTGTATTATGTGCAACTGTTCTTTGACATAAGATTTAAGCGGTATTGGGTTTTTTTCCCTTATTCAAACGAATGTTTGCGAATTTAGTTATGACTTGTGACAGTGTCTTCTAAAAAAAAATATTTACTTTAAATGGTCAAGCCTAATGCAGCTCTCTCTTACTCTAGTCTAGAGTCCAAAACCTATTTTGAGTCATATTTCTTGAGAGCTAGATTCGTTGTACCTACAAATTAAACTAATATTTAAAAAAAAAACAAAAAACCCGGCTGCTTTAAGAAATAACCTATCACACTTAAATTAGTTTAACTTAATAATTTAAAGTGCCGCACGCGGTGACAAACGTAGTTTTGGTAGATGTTTCTGTGGCCTGTAGTGAATAACAGAATAATTTGTCCCCGCCTGCAGCACTTTAAATTATTAAGTTAAACTAATTTAAGTATGGTAGGTTCTTATTTTTTTCTTTTTAGTTTTTAAGCAGTCGGGTTTTTTGTTTTTTTTTTTTTAATAATAGTTTTTACTTCAGAATTTTCAGTACTTTTAACATGAATTTGTTCGGGTGCCACCCGAATGATTAATTGCACGCTTTATAAATATTTGTGTTAAAACATAATTTGATACATAATATTTCTGGACTCGCCTTTTTACTAGCTTTTATTTGATACCCATATTGTTAGGATAAGAAAAAAAATCAATAACCCCATTGCCACGTTTGGCGGGTGCCAGTTTGAAAATTTATATAGCCTATGTCACTACTACAATTTAGTCAAATCCAACGACACCTCACATGTCAAAATCCATCCAGCCGTTTGGGCTGTAGGGCGTG
>JAOTAV010049412.1:0-16469 GCA_026546445.1 Cyclargus thomasi
ATAAACCCGTGGTAAAAATTAAGTTTTTCTTACCCTTTATTAAGATCTTTTGGTAAACAAAATTTCGACTTTTTCTGCAATCAATCTTCTTTATTTTAAGTAATGTATATTATCAGAGAAGTTGAAACAGACACAGTTCGTGGATCTACGTAATTTGGTCGGGATATGTCTAACTCAGCCGACAGATCACGACTTACATGAAATTGACATATTCCGACCAAATGACGTAGGTCCGTCAACTTGCTCTCTTTCAATTTCCCCCATTATATAAACTAACTGTATCGTTATTTCTATGACAGTATCTAAAATGTTTGGGTCTAGCGTAGCGACGTTAAAATAATAATGAATAAATAAATCAAATTACTGTCAAAGACGAATTTTTTCATAGACATAATTTATTTTAAAAAAAGAATATTAATGTAGTTAACCGACGCGACTTCCAAAAAGGGTGAGGTGTTTGGCTGTGAATTGTAAAAATATTTTTTGTATGTTTAACAACTTTTTGCTGTTTGTAAACCGATTTTCAAACTTTTTAATGTGTAGTGGTTTAGTTATCCTTATTTAGTACTGCGTTCACAAAAGTGGTAACCTGATGATGGATTTATAAGGAATCGAGGTACCTGCTCACAATTATTCATATGAAAACGTTATGATGATTTTGGTTTTATGAGACGTTCTCTAAGCCGCGATGGCTTACCAAAAAGTAACATTTCGTAAAAAAGGTACAATCAGGGAAGTTAAAACAGATACAGATCATGGACCTAAGTAATTCGGTCGGGTTATGTAAAGCTCAGTCTAAAGATTATGACTTACATAGAATTGACTTATTCCGACCAAATGACGTAGGTTCGTCAACTGGCTCTCTTTCAATTTCCCTCAATATACAATACCATGCCGAACATGATATTATTTTTGGATGTCGGCTATAAACAGAAAATGGTCATAGCACAAGCCGTCAGATAACTATTTAATTTATGACTTTTTTTGTTAATATCGCCAGTTAGGTTTATCTGACTTTTTCACGTTTATTATATTCAATCGTGATGTTTCAACAGGAGATAAAAAAAGGGTCGTCGAATATTTTTTCAAGATAGTGTGCAGGTAGATGGGTTCCCCTTCTTAGCAGGGAATACATACGCTTCACTCAAATGCTTTAACTTTTTACGTTGAGTAAAAAATTAAGACGGATCATATAAAAATATTACATAGTTAAATCTTGTCATGGCCCTCAAAAATAAAATATTTTTAAAATCGGATGCTTTACGGCTGAGAAATATTTTTTAAAAAATACTTCTTTTGCATGCCCAGGTTCATTTTTCATACTGTTTATATGAGATCTTCTACAAGAATATATCATAAAAAAATCTTTTTCTTGAAGTTCAAGAAAGACACCAAACCCTTTAAATTGATAACCTTATTAATAGGATTTAAAAAATACATTATACGCCATTTTGTAGCAGCGGCCATCTTTCGGTTTTGGTCAACCTAGGCGGTGGCGGTTGTCATCTATACAAATCGCGATTGGCAACAAGTTGTAATGACAATAATTAATGACCGCTACCGCCTAGATTGACCGGAAGCACTGTAGTGCACTGTTTTATACTTAATAAGCCCTTTTTATCATCTATATATATTTACGGGATTGAAAAAAATAAGTAGTCCGCCATCTTGTAGAGGCCATCTTACATAATAATATTGAACATACATAATGTAAGAGTTGTGTCTATTTGGCTGCAAAAGGGCTTCTTAAGATTTCCAGTGCACGCTCCGATGTAGCTAACACCGTTCAACGTGAAACGGTAAAAAACAGAAACATTCACAAACTTTCGCATAAATATAATATTAGTAGGATATTCATATGAGACCGAATCTGCGTCTTATCTAAGAAGAGTTACACGGGACTCAAACTATGCCACAGCCCACTTAGAACACTAAGATTTTTTTCCTCTCTAAAACACTTCTTAAATTATTACTATTACATTTAAGACTAGACGAAGCCCGCAACTACATACGTTGCACCAAAATTAGCCTATAGCATTTATAATATTAGTAAGTAGTAAAAGACATGCATAATACGGATTCTCATTGCCGTGGGAGAGCCATGCTTTGGCACAAATGGGCCGACTCGACCGGAGTGATACCACGGCCTCACAGAAACGGCGTTGTGCTGTATTTCGTTCAGTGAGTATCTAATCTAACGATATATACGTTAAAATCCACCAATCCCTTTAGGCTGCAGAACGAGCCAAACAATTATACATAACATACATACATATTCTCGAAAAACAACCCTCCTGGCGCAGTCGGGTACGTAATTTAAAATATCAGTCCTAATCCTACGCTTACAAAGAAAATAATGATTGAGAAACGATTCTATTCGCTGTACGACTCGGTCGGGTAGCGCTGACAAATAATAATAGCTCGAAGTGATTACAAACGAGTCATCGACCTTCGAAAAATCTGACCTGACTCGCGCGCCGCCACTCGCAAGGTTGCGCAGCGTTCGGCTCGGACTAAACTACGACTACTTATTATTTCGTTACGGAAAAATTATATTTCAGAACATGTATATTTTATTAACATTATATAAAGGTATAATCCTGAGAGAGACGAAGTCCTTAGATTTAAATCGAGATCTTTTAAGTTGATGCCATATTTCATTTTAACTTTAACCCCCATAAAATAAAAAAAAATAAGCATAAAGCAATGTAAATATAGACTCTCTTCTCGATAAATTGGAACTTCAAACATACCTATTATGAAAAATATTTAACAATTTGGAAAAGTAATAAATGAGATAAGGGATTTAGGATTATTAAAGTTGAAAAAAAAAATAACAATGATTTTATTAGGATAACTGTGTATGACGCAAGTCAATGAACGTGTTCCTTTCTTATAACTATATATATATAATAGCTAATTTTTGACTGACATTATAATATAATTAGAAATAAAAGTAGATGTACAAATAAGAATCGACAAAAGTAATCGTACATTCACCGGCGATTTATTATCACATATCTGCAATGATAACAAATGTTTAGAATAATAAACTAACAGTTTTAACACGTATCAACCCAGCTTTTGATCAATTGAACAAGCTTTTATTTTATGTGATTACAAGTATTTTAGAATGGTACCTACTGTAACGTGCATAATGTTATTAAAAGCAAAACAAGAATTTCTTGTTCATTAATCGAATGTAAAAATTTTCAACTTCTGACCTTTTACGACAAGATTCAAGAATATCCTTAAATTATAATTTATAAGTAATCACTAGCTACCCAATAATAATAATTACCATTATTTTTATATGTAGCGCCTGGCTGACGAATCTGAACGTCAGCTAGCAAAATCACGTGTTTACCGTTACACTGAAACTATCATTACTATTTGCAAAGCAAAGACTTAACAATCAACTTTATTCGCTATATTTCCTCGTTTAATTATTTATTTCCTTCAACAGAATCGGCGGAAGTACGATCGCCTTCTTTGCGATACCTACTTGAACGAAATTAAAAATGTCTGCCCATGTACAATACAAATGTAACCTTCATTTTCGCTTCAGTCGTGGCATTTTAAACACACAATTATTTTATTGAATTAAAAATAATTCGTGAAGGTAGTACACCTTGAAAATTAAGAATACCTATTTAGTACTGACGTTTATCAGGTCGATATCCATGCTTTTGTTTTTGCGGTGCGTGTCGTATGAGGTCGCTCGAGGTGAACACCCCTTCAAGGAGAACCGTTGACCCTCCCGAACATATCCGCTTGTGTTGAGGCTCTTTAGGTATGAAAATTGCGTACCTACAATCGCAATTTTATCACGAAACGTAAGGACATTTCACGTTCTTTTCAATTATTTGCTTTACCTGTCAGTAAAGATGTTTATAGCTTTGGATTTTAGAGACGCTTATAAGAGGACTAGCGTTTTCCCGTGGCTTCACTCGCATTAAGAAGTATTTTCATATCATCATTATCAACTTTTAACCCCTATTTCACCCTCTGGTACTAAAATTTTTATAAACCGCTTAAACAACGTATTTATTTGGAATCAGCAGCTCAGAAACAAAATTTTAGGTCTCTAACTTAAGAAATGACGAACTTTCGTAGAAAAATTTATAGAAAGTTTAACCCCCTTTTCATTCTCTGAGGGGTATAATTTCAAAAAATGCTTAAACACGTATCCATTTATTTTGAGTCAGTAGCTCAGAAATAAAATTTCATGTCTTTAACTGAACAAATGACGAATTTTCATACAAACTTTTAACCCCTATTTCACCCCGTTAGGGGTAGAAATTTTAAAATTCCTTTCTTAGCGGGTGTTTACCCAATAAAACAATCCTAATCACCAAATTTCGTGGCTGTAGCTTTAACAGTTTTTGCTCGGGGGTGATAAATTAGTCAGTCAGTCAATCAGTCAGGACTTGATGATGTGATCTGCTGTACTGAACTGTAACGCAAACTAACCCTCAAAAAAGTACGGAGTCGGACGAAGTTGATTCGCCAGATTGTGTTTTAATAGTCTGGACTTTTTTATGTGATTGTTAATTATTACTTATTAGTACCCGTGCGAAGCTGGGGGCTTTGTGATATAATATTTCTGAATTGACTCAGTTTTTGCAATCGATCACCTGATAGGAATTAAATGAAAATTCACGTTGTGTAGATTTTCTTAAAAAACAATCTGTTTTTTTACGGCTCGGATCACTGTGTCACTGTTATGATGAACCCCGTAATATGACGATATTGTTGCAATCAGAAGATAATAGGCAGCACGCTACCGTTAGCTGGAACTACCAGTGAGCACCGTCTTTCCGGGTTCACACTGTAAGCGGGACGATTTCGACCGTGACTGTTTCGCGTTATGCGGGTAATTAAAATATTACAATTAGTATCGTTACTTCGTTGTTCTTATAAGTACTTTTTAACCGATGATAAAAAAATCTATACTAATAATATAACGCTGAAGAGTTTGTTTGAACGCGCTAATCTAAAGGGACTACTGTCTACTGGTTGGAATCAATTTTTTTTTGGTTAGTCCATTTATCGAGGAAGGCTATTACAGGCTATATTATAATATCACGCTACTACTAGTAGGAACCGAGCAGTAATCAAAAATATTGTAAAAATTGTATAATTTATTAAGTTTTACGCGGACGTAGTCTTGGGCAGCAGCTAGTTTACAATAATCTTGTCGCACATATTTCCTCTACGCTTATGCTACAACTTGGCCAATCTTCCGATTCAGAGCAATTTTGTAGAGAAAATTAAATAAAACATGGTTTTTAGTAACTAGCGTACCTTTTAGAAGTTTTGCGAAGAGTATAAAATCTAATTCGAATGTAAATAAATCAAAAATAGGGTCCGAGTACAGACCCAGAATAAATAATAGTACAAGTACAGGAGACTTCAATAATCTGCTAAGTTAATAGCAATAATGCTACGTTACAATTAAGTTGAAATTCCGACCGTGCCAAGCTAAATGCCTAGAATTATAATGTTGACAACTGCGCTTGAGCGCGCTCTATTTCTTATGCATAACTCGTACTTTCTCTGACGATATCAGGATTGTCACCTGTTTTAAAATATTTTTCTGTTTAATTATATTTTACAGAAGGGTGATGTTGAAATAATATTGTTATTTGTATCGAAACTTTGCTTAAGGAATTTATTTCAACACGCTTTCACTTGCTTGTCGTGTAATAATATGTGAATTGTCAGTAGGTATCTTACGATGTAATGGGATCTAGGGTATCGAATTTAACCATTTTTAAATATATAGTTATAGGAACAACATCAATACATATTATAAAAAAACTGTAAAATTGGCCTGTCTGTCATTTAATATTTTTACAAAATAATCACTGTTGAGCTAAAGAACAGTAACAGAACACAAATTGACAAAAAAGTTGTCTATTTATTTATACGCGCTAATCTCAACTACTGGAAGTTATTTTACGTCTGCAAATTATTTTTTGTTTAATAGCTCAAGGCTGCAATCTAGACAACATATAGAATACATTTTTATTTCGAGAAAATGTACGGTTCCCACGTGATATATAAATTTACGCGAAACGAACTTGCGGGCAGAAACATTACTTATTATATAGTAGCTTTTTCCCGCGGCTTCAATCGGATTAAGAAGTATTTTCATACAAACTTTCAACCCCTATATCATCGTCTGGAAGTTAAATTTCATAAAACGTTTAAATACGTATTTATTTATTATGAATCAGCAGCTCAGAAACAAAATTTTAGGTCTCCAACTTAAAAAATGACGAACTTTCATAGAAAAATTTATAGAAACTTTTACCCCCATTTAAACCATTTAGAGCTAGAATTTCAAAAAAGACTTAACACGTATCCATTTCAGTCTGTCAGGACTTTTTATTTTGTGTGTATAGATAGATAAATAAGTATGAATAAAAAATGGATAATATTTAATATCAGTGACGTAAGTATGAGTCCACTCGCATGTGATGAGCTACTGATTTGTCCCTCGAGATGAATATCAAAATAAAAATATGCAGACATTAAAAATATTTTTTTTAAATAAAAAAACTCGAATGAGATTTTTTTTATTTAAAAAAATACTGATTTCTTGCAGTTTAACACTACACGCGCGAATGCAATAGGCCTGGTAGAGGGCCGGTTTCACCGCTTAATTATAAGTGTTGGATAGTCTATCTACAACATTTGTGCATAGTCTATCAGAAACCTTATCAGTCAGCGCTAAGACAGACCCTTAACATGGTATAAATTAGGCGGAAAAAAAAAGTAAATACAAGTTTGAGCCTCAATATAATTTTAATGCGGAAAGCAAATGGCTCACGATAATATGCAATTTGCTATTATACTGACTACTCCAGTAAACAAACATTGGACGTCGAGGCTGAACCTTGAACTTTTTCAATATCTTCGTTTCCGACTTGATTTACATTAACGAATAACGAGATTATTCCGAGTCGGAGTTAAAATGTTAAATTTTTATATTGTCGAATATCGACTATACTATATTATAGGTAATATTTCGATTTTTAGGGTTCCGTACTCAAAGGGTAAAAACGGAACTATTGGATTGGCAAATGTTTGACATGTGACAATCAAATGAGAATTTATCGAAATAATTCAGTATTTATTACACATATTGGTTTTCATTATTTTTAAGATGTATTCTGCTATTCGGGGCGGAGGCAAATCCAACGAATCAATAATCATGATAATTGGTTCAGCAAATCTCGAGTTATAAGTGTTGTAAAAAATCCGTCTTTGTTTTATATATATGTATAGATTTAATAGCCTGGTAGCAAGACTTTTAAACCAAATTGAAGTCTATGATTGAATTCAGAAATTATTACGTATCGTAACGGTCAGTATCAAAATATGATAAAAACTGTTACTTAAGAAACTTATTACTAACAATAGGTACTTATTATATCATAATGAGGTCTATTTTGAATTTTAGATGCAAAAAAGTTGCTCGACCTTTACATTATTTTTATACTTTATAAAATAATTGTAAGTAGATCCCTGCTATCTTGAATAAGTTATAGATCTTTAATCTCTAGAGTGTAAATAAAATTCCAAGAAATTCTTAAAGATTGGACACATGTGGTTTGTAAGCGTTTTTTGTCACGTGCACACTCGACACGGACGAGCCGTCGGGTAAACTTGACAAAATTCGTGATGAAACTTTCGACTATTATCGGCCGAGGAGGTTACGAAATGTTTGCGAAAGCGACGATTGCGCCACTGCCCACGATCGTGTCGTTCTGACGATACAACCTTCCCGCGATAATATCATCCAAACCGGTATTTCAATATTAACCGTCCTAACCGATTCATTCGGCACCGCCTAGTGCGAGCTGTCTACGTGGGAGTTCTGAGGCCAACCGTGCCCACATATTCCTTTTTGCTCGCGGAGTCTATCGCTGCCAACTTTTTATAGAAACTGAATGTAACCCAGCTAGAATGTTTGGCAGGTAAGCGATTACAGTATTCGTGTTAACTAGATAGCAGAAGGCGGTAAGCTACATCGGTGTGTGGGGAACTGGTTCAGGCGCGCAGAGGGGCCGGGGCGGGCCCCAGACGGAGGGCGTCATTGACCTGTGCCCCGCGGCGGGCGCCCCCTGACGGCGGGCCCGACACCCGCGCACCTAGTCACACTACAAGCTGTGTTGCACTGCACTGCAAACCGACTTCAACGAAGTGACAATTGTTAAGATCAGGTGAACGACATTATTTATGCCCAAAACAAATTATAAATGCATTGTTTTGCCATCATTGTCAATACAATAAAGCTGAAAACATACTGATCGGACGCGACTTACGGACGCGACTGATAGCCGCGATCTAGTTAATAATTGTACAAGTGTGCAAACTACACGGCGTAAGTCGCGGACGTTTTGTATGGGCTGTCAGCCGCGGACGTTTTTGTATGGGCTGTCAGTCGAGTCCGATCAGTTTGTTTTCAGCTTTAAAGAGGAACGATGCATTCTTATGAAAAAAATCGCAACTGGGTCAAGTTCGTTTAAATCGCGCCGTAATTATAACTGTCTGGCAATAAAAAAATCGTGGAGAACGTTGTTAACCTTATATATTTTATTATATTTATGATTTTTAATAACTATAGTCATATGATTATGTGAAAATCCCTCGTAATAAAAGTTAAAGTACGTCGACGTCTACATTTATAGCGTAAAATTATTTAACCTAAAACCTGAAAGAGAATTTAAATACTATTACAAATTAAAATGTTACTTACTGAAACACTTGTTGCCCGAAATATTTTTGTCGAAGTTTTCTGAAACAATAAATTGACGCACATTCATTAAACAAATACAGCATAGTTACATACATTAATACAAATGAAATACAGATATATGCGACTAAACGAGTATTGGTCTACTTTCATTTATTTCGATTTTTCCAAATAGCTCAACAGAAATTATCAACCAAAATGTTTAAGTTGTCAAAAGTCTTGTAATCCGTCTAATAACAATAACTATGGAAAATCTAAAATAACGTTTTTAGATTAATATAAATGCCATTTATTAATGAATCTACCTAATAATAAATCTCAGGTAATTGCTGAATATACTTAAAAAACCGACCAAGTGCGATTTAGACTCTCTGGAAAAAAAGGAAATAGCAAAAAAATGTGTTGTATGAGACCCCCAGGCACGTGCACTCCATTCAGTTAGAAAATCAGTGCATTGAATGAGTTGCTTGCCATGTGAATTTGGATGTGTTGTTTATTACAAAGTCTCTTTTATTATTGAAAAAAAATAGTACAAGTGAACCCGACGTTGTCCTGCCGGTCTTTTACACTTTGGCTAAGTACCTCACCGTACACTCCTTAGAATAATTCTGTGCACGCCTCTGGAGAGCCTTCCTTAAATATTAAATTTATTTAGTTTTTGTATTTGTTGTTGTAGCGGCAACAGAAATAATCCGTTAAAATTTCAACTATTTTAACCTTTGGGTACGAAACCCAAAGAGAAAATACCTGATATGTCTATATATATATATCGAGAGCGCCAAGTTCCATGAGTCACTTTATCCAAAAATCTATTAATAAGCTGCACCTTACTTTGGACTTTGCTAAATTTTGCGAGTTAAATTGGTCTTCGGATAAAGTGACTCATGGAACATGGCACTGTCAATTTTTTTTAATTCTCATTACTCCTTTGAATCAATAAAGAAAACATGACGTTATTCAATGTTCAAAATGGTAAAATATACCAGGACCTACAAACGGATTTCCCCAGAAATCCATGCCTATAAATCACCATTTATTGTAACCTTCACACTAGTAATTATTAAAAAATACGTTCGTGATTTCGGAGCAAGCGCAACAAGTTATAACTGAAGCATTCCAACCATAATAAAAAGTGGCCTAAATGTTTGTGCACTCAGTTTAAAAATGTCTGCGGATAACCCCGGACCTCTTGCATATATAGTACGATAAGTGCGGACAAAGTCGGGGCTATTAACCTCTGACTATCAGCTGACGACATCACTCCACTGTAGGGGAAATTATCTTTCGTGCAATATTTCGGTCATTCACTACCCTCCCTTCGATTTTCTGTTAGGCGTGTGCCCCAAATAATAAATGTAATGAGCTTCTCTATGGCAAAATTGAGTCGCATGTGCGATACAAAATCAAATCATTCGACTTCTGCTGGTCATAAAGAGGGACTTTTATATTTACTCAAATATCGTATAGTACTTAAATGGCCTCGTAACCACGTTAAAACTTCATCCACGTAAATGCTTTATTCAGAACAACGAGAATGTGATAAAATACATGTTAATATCGATTTTCCCTACAAAGTTCATCACAGTAGGTACTGGGCACGTCGAGAGTAGGACTTGTAGACTAGGTATACAAAAATGCAGGGGATAACAATTAGCCGATATAAAAAGTAAAGTATTTATACCACTGGAATAGTATTGTTAAACCATTCCTTTAGGCACTAGTTGGTATCAATACTAAAAAGGAAGTCATTTGTAAAGTAACACAATATTATCATGTTACGTAAAATACGTACCAGAAGAGTTACTGCATGATTAAAATCCTAACGTAGACTAACCTAACCTAACTACTCAAGAATTTGTAGGTCTTGCTGCTCACTTACTTTGAAAATTTTGCCATATACGGTATTTATGCCGCCATGTCAGTGAATTTTGTGTATCTTGTGTTTTTAATTTTTTAGGACGAGAATATTTTCTCAGATTTTAAGTATAATTATCAACGGACTACAGCGAGGTATAAGTCTTATTCTAAAGAATGTACATATTCGTCAGTTAACTTAATATTCCAAAAGTGAATTACAAGGTCTTGTGAACAAGTATGGCGAGTGTCGCTCTCTTGGTGATTTATTAAAAATGATAATGGGATTCGGGATGTCATCATATGGTTTCGATTCTTCGATTGTAGCTGCTCTGCCATTTACAATTTCACACTTCATTCAGATCGTTATACCTACCTACTCTGCTGGATTTTCAGCGCTTATCAATTCTAATTGGTAATAATCAACTTGCATAATTTTTTATGCAACCAGCCATATGAATTTAGAATGTTTAGTTTTATTTTTCAATTATAATGATAAAATTATAGTTTTCAATTATAATGTATTTGTTAGTTTTATTATACGAAGGTACCTCCTCTATCGCAATGCCGAAAAACGACACTTTTTCGTAATTTTTAGTAGCTGTTGCCTTTAAAAATTTGTCCCTCGCCATCGTTATGATAGGTATGAAACCTTAATTTTAAAAAAATACCTCGTATGGTGAAATTCCTATGGTTGACAAACTCGTCCTGTAAGCCTTAGAACAGTTGGCCTTTTGCCACGCCCATTAAGATTTACTACACAGCAATTTTACTGCAGCTGTGTGTATAAATAAAGCAGAAATAATTTAATTACGATCGATTTCATTACAAGGTATTAGTTAAACGCTTCTGAAACTCATAAAATGCGACGCTCCTTATCGTTTCTGTCTGTATCAATTTACAAGTCAGATTTTATTAAGTAAAGCACATATCAAGAACATAGCACGTTTCCGCGTACGTAACCATCAAGATAAGTTATGACATTGAAGTGTAATAATCATGTATCAGGCCGACATCATCTATATATTACAAACATGCTGTGAATCACTTTATCACAGAACAGATTCTAAATTTGGGAACCGGCTCATGTCCTAATTTTATATAGATACTATTAAGTGAAAGAAACAAGATAAAAAAGACGTTCAAAAACAATGTAAGAAAAGATTATATTATAATAATATAATTCAGTACGAAACCTATAAACCTTATAAAACTGTGCAAGATAACGGTGCCCTCCAAGTATCCAGACGTCTTTGACTTGTAAACGATCTGAATTCGCATAAATTATTGCAATACACTAAAAAAAACTGAACGAGACTCACCTTCCACGTAAACAAGTATTTAACGAGAACTCGGATTTTCCTTCTGAATACCGAAAGACGATCGACGACGCCAACAACCTCGATAACACGACGTTCCGTTCGGCCACGAGCACTGTCACAAATCCAACACAGTCGTAATCAAGATCCACGGCACTGACGGCGGCGAAGCGTGACGTTCAGCTTTTACACAGATTCCAAGCGTTTAAGAAACTACGATTAAACTAGAAGTGAGTTCCTGTCGCACTCCGACGAACACTCTCGGACGCGTTGAGCAAGCGACTGAGGAAGCCGCTAGCCGATTACGAACGACCGCGATCCGAATGGCCCTGGCGAGTGGAGGGGCGCCGAGGTCTCGTTCGCACTCGCGAAGCGCTCAAATATGACAGAGGTGCTACGAAATAATTTATCGGCACGGTAATGTGCATGAACCAAGACTAGTGGACTGTATAGAGTACGTGGTATGTACCCCACGTGTATTTGTTTTTTACTTGTTATTTAACGCTTATTAAATATAATAATTAACGAAATAATAAAGCAACCGTTTAAGACGTTACTCACATTCTAACGCTTAATTATAAACCGGCCAAGTGCAAGTGAGACTCACACACGAAGGGTTCAGTACCAGTAGAGAGCAAAAAAAATTGAAAACTTGTTCTGAAAGTAAAACAGTTATAACAATCGATCACGTCATGCTAGCGATAGCGTGATGTAAAGGGACTGCTGCCGCATTTAGTTTTAAAAACGAAGAAACTGGCAAAAATACGTTTGATGTATGAGAGCTCCCCTTAAATATATTTATTTATAAAAGGCACAAACGAGCACGGATGACCTGATGGAAAGCGACAACCACCGTCCATTGTCTATGGACTCGCAACATCAGAAGAGTTGCTGGTGCGTTGCCGGCCTTTAAAGGCAGACTGACAGACATCGAAGTCTTAGTAATAGGGTTCCGTGTTTACCCTTTGAGTTTATTAAAATATATTAATTTGTCTATGAATATATTAAACTAGATGATGCCTGCAACTCCGCACCAAAATTCGTTATCACGTCGGAACTGCACATTTTTGAACACGAACAAAAAGTATCCTGTGTCCTTCCCCAGGATACTAAATTTTAGCAAAATCGATTCAGTGGTTCAGTCGTGAAGAGGTAGAGACAGTGAGATAGACACACTTTCACATTTATCGAATCGCCGGGTCAGCTGCTTTTTATTTATTTTATTAACTGTAGGTATGACTAAAATAATTATAATTTTATCGTTACTGACATTGTATCGAGGCAGCTCAGACCAAATAAAAGTACAGCACATAGGTGTCAAAATCATTAGCTGCGTGTCCACTGAGTCTAACTTCGAAATGCCGTTAGTAGCAATTTGCATGCAACAAAAACTTGCGAATTTCTCTTCGAATAAAGTTTTTGCGTCTTTCATGGTTGGATACCGCGGAATTCATTACCCACTTCACCGTTCACAGATCACATTATTGAGCGAGGAAAGTAATACGAGCAAACTTTGAACGTGTAGCGAACTACATGGTTACAATTTTCAAAAGAAAAATGCTAATGTAGCATTAAGAAATTAATACAGAAGCATTTGACGGACCTTGTGGGAATAGATCAGTATCATGTTAGTCGTGATCTGTTAGCTAGTTTCGCGACCGACTTACTTAGATCCGCAATCTGGCTCTGTTTAACTTCCCTGATATCAGTAAGTCGACAACTTACTTGATACGCACCTAGGAACTTTGAAAGCTTTTTTTACAACTTAACAAAACTAAAAAACGAAATGGCGAATTAATAAACGTCGACAATGCTCTTGTC
The DNA here is from genome assembly GCA_026546445.1 of Cyclargus thomasi. Taxonomy (NCBI): domain Eukaryota; kingdom Metazoa; phylum Arthropoda; class Insecta; order Lepidoptera; family Lycaenidae; genus Cyclargus; species Cyclargus thomasi. Next base: position 13,762 of record JAOTAV010049412.1, read on the forward strand.
TTATCCCATACAAAGTTCGCACAACTTTCCGACTCATTGTCTTTTGTCGAGAAGTCTGATGGGAACACTTTTTGTAAATACCGTGCTCATGTTTCTGCCATATTTTCTAAGTCAACTTAGAATCAAAAATTCCTACTTCAATGTCAAATAATATTTCGTAGTCACATTTTATGTCTATACGAACTTACTATTTACTATGGATATAGTCCTAGATCAAGAATTACCATCTAGAAACCTGTCATTATTACATAACGACTTTAAACAGTCCAGACTTATTACGTCAGAGTATATCGTCACTTGTAATATGAATTAACGTAACCGCCAAAATTACGAATTTGAGTTATATATATACAGTTCGACTGGATATTTGATGAATGCTGTCACCGAAATTTCGATATCTAAAAAAAATGTCGAGTACGTTAACTAAAATGAAACCATTATTTCTAAAATTCCGTTTTTTTTAAATGTAAATCTCATTTTTTATAAATTACTTACTATCAGATAACGTAACGACAAATATCTGAGTGCGTATAATGTATTGACCAAAGTTGAAAAAAGACATTAATGTAAGAGTTAGCTATATAGAAATGCCTCTTACATGAATTATTTTGGGGGTGCTGTAAAGTATTGACTGTTACGATAACTCAAGAGATACGTGAACCTAACACGAAACTGATAGGTTTTAACTGTTTAACTTCAAATTTAAATCAGAAGTATGAAACCTCTATGAATTTGCCTAAATTCAGAAAATCGTCATTGTAAGTTAACAATAAAAAATATAATGGACTAAAAAAGCATTTATTTGTTTTTATTGACAATCGAAAATGAAATGATTAATCAAACTTAAATCCTGGTCATATAAATCTCGTAATTAGCCACTTTTTTTACTGCTTTTCCTCACGTTGCTTTTCCTTTTCCCTTTCCTACAGATTCCATTGAAACCTCTGCTTCCCTTTTTTGCCCTTTCTTATTTCCTCCTTGTTTTATGGCCCCCTTCGTTGTCATATTTATTTCATTGTCTTCATGGCATTCTTCAAATTCCTCTCTCTGACTTTCGGATACACAATCATTAATTGCGAGGTCTTTCATTATAATATTATCATCTAGATAATTAATTTTGTCTACATATGGTAGCTGTAAGTAATCTTTCACATATTGTTTCGGTATCGCTTTATCGTCACAAAGCTTTTTAAGATCCATGTATTTTTTTGTGGAGATTGGTAATCTCTGTGTGTAAAGTTTTTGTAAATAATAGTTAGATGGTTTATTCGTTATTATCTGATCATTTATCTAATTCTGCCCTTTTTCGTTTCCTTTTCCTTTCCCGGTTATTTTTTTGTGCCTTCACTTAGCAATATTTTAAAACTCTCACCATCGTCCTTCATTGTGTATTTAGCTTGCAACTCATTTAATCTGTCTGTTGTTTAATCGTAGCAATTCTAATTCAGCGTGGCCGATTATAATACCTCTCTCGCTCGCTCAAGTATTGTCGGAGCCAAATAACCAACTGAATAAGGCGCATTGTCAATTTGCAGTTTTTTATGAAATTAGGTGGCTAGCGAGCAGACGGATGGCCTGATGGATAGTAACCACCATCGCCTATAAACATTCCTAAGCTATTACGTGCTAGCCAACTGCTCATAGTAAGATGTGAGCCTTATCTCTTTATCTTGAGGTTAATTTTGAATACGCTTGATTTGGTTTGTCAATTGTTTTGTTTCAGATTTTTTTATTAGGGGGACCAGTAGGCTTGCCAACTGTCTCGGATTTTCCGGGGTTGTCCGCAGTGACCCCTTTTGTCCCGGAAATTTGTGACTAGATGGTATTATTATTTTTAGGGTTCTATACCCTATTACTAAGACTTCGATGCCTGTCCGTCTGTCTGTCTCCAGGCTGTATATAAAAAACGGTAATAGCTAGACGGTACATTTTTACAGATAAAGTATTTCTATTGCCGCAATAACAAGAGTCGCGAGGGTCATCTAGAAATTCTAGAATATTCGAAATGTTTATTGTATCCCGCCTAATACAGCCAAGTCCCGAATGTCGAGCTGGGAAATCCCGCAAATGCCTTTTTTGGAGTTGGCAAGCCTAGGCACCAGACAACGGAAATATTTTTAGGGCATGTTTCAACGCTTACAGATAGTCTATCCACAACTTTATTTGACAGATGTTTAATGGAGTATCTGCCAGAAAAGGTGCGGTATGCCTAACAGAAACTTTATCTGTAAGCGGTGAATGAGGCCGTAAATATATTTACGTTGTTTGGTACCCGTGACAAAAAAACTGAAAGAAAACAATTTCAAACCTTAAACTAATAAGATAAAGCTAATAAAAAAAGCGCAATATTCCTGCATCGCGCTATCAAAGTTTTAGAAGTACGGCGGTATATATACGACAGCTGTATAATAATATCAAGGCTTCGGTCCGACCGAATACAACACATCTCTCGCACGGAACTGAAGTAGATAGGTCGAAGACACACGTTAAACCGATTATACCAACAACGGCGGAGAACAAAACTCGTTCTGTTTTATCGGCCAGATAAAATGCCACTGTATGACATAGGCGACAGGTTTCATTTTTAACCGACTTCCAAAAACGAGGAGGTTATTATGTTCGGCTGTGGATATATTTTTTTTTTTTTTTTTATGTATGTTCAACCATAGCTCCGCCGTTTGTGAACCGATTTTCAAAATTTTTGCTTT
>JAOTAV010049423.1:0-16468 GCA_026546445.1 Cyclargus thomasi
CCCCCCCCCCCCCCCAATTGAAAAAAAGAAGAAAAAAAACATTAGTCGGGACCGTGCTACTGATCTGGGTTTGATATTAACCCGACCAATCTATATATTAATACGCGAGCGGCAAGTTTTCTACTCCTTTTTACGAAAGACGCGTAGATGTAAAAGCATGCTCCCAGTTAAAGTTGATATGGAGGAGGAACGTGGAATACCAATATTATTATTATATAACATATGCTTTAATCTTGCATTTTTTTATACAAAATACTCCTTTGTTTATGGTTGACGTCTGATTTTTTAAGATATATTTTTTTAAATAAATGGTCTTAATTTTTTTTTAAATTTAAAATAAATGGCCTGGAAACGAGATTTTTATGCCAAATCGAAGTCTGTGATTGAATTGAGAATAGATTACAGTTTTTTTATAGCTCCTCTATGGATTTAAATATTTATTGTCGAATTTCGACCACAGGCTAACTCTAGTTAACATAAATCAGCTACTTACCTATGAATCTGATAATATAGATCTTACCTTGCAGTTATCAATCAAAATATAATTGCTATTAAAAATAATATATCGTCCATAAACTATTTTACTCCATTGATTCCACGTCAGTGATAGTAAGATTAATGAAAAACCCGCGACTGTGGAGGCATCCATTTCTGTAATTACACTATTGAACGAAAGACTAATGGCTTGCAGACCCAGCATTTTTAATGCGCTATCCTCAGAATGTGTGCTAGATTTTAAAGATTATTGAAATGGGTTTTTTGCATGTATATCAATAATTGTCCACTAAACTTCAAAAAAGTATTGTTTAATTATTCAATTTTTAGTATTATGTATTTGGCAACTACGCTGTTGCGGGCGTCAATTAAAACTAAAAAAACTGATTTCAATATCATTATTATGCTTAAATTAATTTTAGTCCCAGCAAAATGCCGGTGAATGATTCAAACACGGACGTGTGCCAAGTACCTAAATCAGTCTTTGTTATTATTATTATTACTATTATTCATTTAAATAATAAACAACGCATTATAACATAAGCCGTTCTTAAAACGGAGACGCCATTATATAAAATAGGCACGCAAAACATATAAATGAAAAAAATATTTTTACAGCCTCGGAAAGTAGTCAGAAAATGTTACAATTCAACGACTAAGCTTATAAGATAAAATCTTTCTTTTGTTTTTCCAGTCGAACCTTTTTCTATTTTATCTAAATTGTCGAGAAAGGGTGCCATGTTCTTCAATCAAAGAGGACTACAACTCACATAACGTCTTGCCGAAGAGTTTTTGTGATCGCGTGAAGATTTTAGAGAAATAAAAACACAGTTGCTTTATAAGTAATCATGAAATTGAAAAGGACGGCAAAATACGTTTTTAAAACGTACCTCCTGATGGAAAGTAACTATCGTCCATGTACACTCAGATGAGTTGCACTGTAGCGGCTATGGAAGTCCCATATATATAACATCATCAATTTTTGTCTTTACTGTTTGTTTTTGTACCGGCAACTATAAATATTAATATATAATCAACTTTCTATTGCCGGTTTTTGAGATACCGCCTGGAGATAGATACACAGATATCAAAATCTTAGTTGAAATTTCTGTTTTAAGGGACGGAACCCTACAAGCAATGCATTAACTCACGTGTGTGTGTAAAGAATTCTCAAAGATGTAATAAATAACACGACAAATGTTAACTTAAGTAAAAGTAAACGGAGTAGTTGTGATAAGATTTGAAGTGTTGGCACAAAGTATCTGTGTGTTGCTCCTGCAAATTCCAGGGGCTCCAGAGGCGCTGTGTACTTTGGCATAAAATGTAGCTATCAAACGATTGCTGTTTTAAGATCTTATGCAAATAACTTAGAGTAGCAAGTTTGTCGTACTCCAGTTGAGGATGCGAGAAGTTTGGATGAGGTATGTTTTACGATCAATCTCTACTAATGATATGTACTGGCGGCTTTGCTCGCGTACAAATAATATTTCGTACGAAAATTGGGATAGAAAATTATCCTGTGATCTAAGTCAGATATTTGTTGTTACAGCGGCAACAGAAATACTTATTCTGTGAAAATTTCAACTCTAGAGAGTTATTACCGTCCTTAAAATACAGCCTGGAGACAGGCGGACGGACAAATAGACAGAAAGACAGACGGACAGACATCAAAGTCTTAGTAATAGGGTCCCGTTTTACCCTTTGGGTATGGAACCCTAAAAAAGAGACAAAGATTGTCTTGCGTCAATGAGCTCAAAAAAAAATTAATGTGACTTAATGTGAGGCGGACGCGGGGGATGTTATCCATTTGTCTTGGCAAACATGTTTCTGTGTTTTTGTTAAAAAATAAAATAGGCCACTCCTCTAAAATGTTTTGGATGTATGTTCTCATGTTAGGAAAAACGATAATGCGACGCAAGGGTCCCCGGCTTTATCGCGTCCAAATTTCGCGCCTCAGTATGATCTCGATATCGAAGTCTACCAGTATTTGTTCAAGGATATTTCACAAAGTCATTAAAGACCCCAGCGTATTTATGATCAGGTCAAAATTATTGCGAACCGTAAGTCAGACCTCCTGCAGGCCTCCTGGATAAGAAAGAGAAACCGATCGATACGATGCGACCGATTCCAGGGACACCTGAATAGTTTTAACCCACCAAAAATGTTAACATGTGAAAAATTTTGCCAAAACATTATATAGTTCGCGGATCGCCTTGTCAAAAAGTAGTGACATCTCACGTTTCTAGACTTACATACTCACCCCTAATCAGACTGATTCTCGGTCAATCGAATAGCTTTATCCCAAGGCCGCTCAACCCTGGGCTATTGTGTGGGCAAGAGTTTTAAGTGACCCACGTAAGTAGATAAAAAGATTTTATTGCGCTTGTTCGGAAAGTAGCTTGGAAATGTAAGCGGCTATCTTAAGCGACCGAATCGACCTCATGGCCCGACTTTTTTCCATCTCGGGAGGAGCCTCGTATGGTACACTGGGGGAAATTAAAAGAGAGCCAGTTGATGGACCTACGTCATTTTGTCGGTATATGTCAACTCCATGGAAGTCGTGATCTGACGGCTGAGTTTGACATAACCCGACCAAATTGCTTAGATCCACGATCTGTACCCGTTTCAGTTTCTCTGATTGTATATTCCCATAAGTATAAGTTTGACTAGATCGGACTGCAATCAGTGCCATCGGATAAGATCACACTGACAACGGAAATAAAGCATATTGTCCTATAAGCGTTTTTGTGACAAACTTTATGAAAGGACCCTGTATGTTTCTAAGCAGCAGCAAAGTCGATCGCTAGTCAGAAAAATAGTCGTAGATCACTCAAAAAATAAAAATGAACAGCCTAAAGTTAGTCTACACCATCTAAAGTAATAATATATAGCTGAAGAGTTTGTTTAAACGCGCTAATCTCAGAAACTGCTGACCGAAATTGAAAAAATATTTTCTGAGATGGTTAGTAATATTTATCGAGGAAGGCTAAATAACATCAGGCTACGACCAATAGGCGTCGAGTAGTAATTAAAAAGTGCTGTAAAAACGGGATAAAGTTTCACGCCAACGTAGTCGCGGGCAATAACTAGTATTTAATAATGCTGTGCTATGTAACTTGGATGCCGCAATAGACCAGGAAGATGTTAAGATATAGATCATGGGAACAAGTTGGCGATTGAGATATCGAGCGGGGGCGGGGCACGCGACTTGATTTATTAATTAATGTGCTGTGTTCATTACGCCCATACTCTGACGTAATCTACGTATGTGCCTTTGTTTCGTAATGTCTTTGTTATTGTACCACCCTCTATGGTTGTCTGATTGCTTAAAGGTATTGTCGTGTGAATGTCCTCTTTGCTGGTGAAGTTTGATGTGTACGGGAAGTCGGTTAAATCTGATCGATCTGACGCGTGAACAAGGAAATTAATTGAGAGGGCGATAAAATCAAAATTGACTATTGCATAATTCCGTTTTATACTCAATAATAAGGTACGAATCGTTTGTGAAATTTTTTCAACATAGATACAACATTATAAGAGGGAAAAAATTACAAAGATGCCTCTAATTTTCACGCATATTTCTTCTTTTCGCTAAACAACGCATTCGAAGGACTCTGTATTTTAACACACGATACAAAATTATGTTACCGAGTTCCTGAAGAAGCGTTTTTTTTTTGTATTATTATAGAGTTACTAAGAAAAAACTGTTTCGGAGGCTGTTTCTGTTTTACCTGGCATATGAATGATGGTCGTAAGTGTGAAGAGAGAAACATGAGGTTTTATTTTTTGCTTTATTCGCCCCTTAAAACGCGACTCCGGTCGCAATCTAGTAGTTTTATAAAAAAGCACAACATCACACCTACCCGTTTTAAAACAGTCAGAAATACGGATAGTTCATTATTCGTATTTCTTATCAGAAAAATTCGGCGCGCAACGCAATTTGGCTGTATGTTTTGTAGACCCCGCACTACCCACCACACTACCCAAAATTCCTGATGGGACAGACAGACGTCCGAATTTTTCTGCTTAGAAATTCGGATCAGAAGGTTGAACTAAATAAAGGTCTAACGTTCTCAAATATTTAAGTGAAATTCTCACGTTATTTCCAGCGTCAATTAAGAAAGCGCGTGTGCAGACGATTTATGTCATTATTCTAATAGATTTATGTATCTTGATGCAATAATTCGCTGCAAATGACTTGATTTAAGGATAACATCACTGCAATTATACCGTTGAACGGCGTTTCATTCAAAACTTGATTTATATTGAAACTGATTTATTAGCTAGCTGCAGACGGTTTGAGATTTTACTACTCTATTATCTCCTATAATGTATTCTTAATAACTGTTGTCTGTTATAAATAACGAAGGTTTGTATTAGGGAATTGGATTTTAACTTCTAACTGCAAGGCATAATATCGCATTGTTGAGTTTAGAAGTTTTGTGTTTGTGCACCAAACAGTGTTTAACGTTCGTCCTTGACCATACATTCGAAAATCTCTCCCCCCATTTTAATTATAATACGGTAAACTACCATAATACAGACGTAATGACAGAAGACACTTTTATCGTTTACCCAAAGTGACATGGGTACTACTTTTGTCAAGTGAACCTCTCGGGAATTACCCTTTACTTTCACTCAGGTGCATACTTTTACACTTTTACGCCATTATTCGTTACTAAAGTTTTAATTAGAATAAAGAGTGATGCCCCACGCCGCGCCATTACAATTTTGTTTACTTTCTGCCCGTATTTTAAAACTAAACTAGTAAACACATTAACGCCATATTTAAGTTCACCTCGGCTTAAGTGACGTATGTGCGTAGAGTAGGGCGATGATAGAGAATCCATCTGAAACAAATTCATATTTTTATTAACTTTTGATTTACCTATGTTCTATTCTATATTTAATACTTTGAAACATTTATATCAATGCAGTTTTGTCTTATTATATTAAATTGTGTTTGCATAGAATTGTAAACCTAGTACATAATGATTAAACTAAAAAGTGCATATGAATATTATTTGTCAATGTAGTGCGATTTAGTACTGGGGTGTTTATTTAGCTAAATTATATTGCTTCCATTTTTTCACACAAAATAATAAAGTCTATGAAACGATTGTCAACTTGCGTGGTTTTGGGTGATTGCTAATTTTACAAATACTTGTTTAAAAATATAACAATGAATGCGTTATTTGACGTCAAATTAAAAATTTCATTTATCTTCGAATCATTTAAGTCGTAAATTGACGTAAACTCTTAATTTTCTGTTCTTTAACTTTCTAAATACTCTGTTGCTTTCCTGCTCTGTGCTATAATGGACTTCTTACATATTAACGGGGTGCATTATAGACGAGCTGCTCTCATTTCTCGCTTTTTGATCTCATATCTATGACTATTTATGAAAACCAGTGGGTGGCGAACGGCTAGATCCTAACGTAGGATTATTAGGCTCTGCCTTTATGATTATTATTTATGAAACAGATCTGTTGATATACACCTGAGTGGGATTTAATACCGCGTTTATGGCGACTTAAACTTAAGGTTTTACCTGAAATACTGCCTGGGGATCATATTATGGTAGACATAAGCAACAATAATCGTTTGTTATATTTGTAGCCCGTTTTTTAATATGTCTGTCACCTATTATTGCTATAACCACTGAACCATTAAAAAAAACAAAAGTAGCAATATTAATATATAGCCAGGCGGATTCGTTAATCAAAATAAAATAAGCAGTCAACATACATTCTTAACTCAAAAACCACACAAAAATCACAACAAAGAAATGAAATTCGAATAGAATCAATTCCGTTTCCTTTAAACCGACTCAAAGCATTTCTAGAACAAACACGGAAGCTATTTCGGAATCGATAACAATACAGCCAATGCTCACAGCCACAAAGTAGCGGGCGCTTTACCGAACAAAAGTTAAAGTACTGCCTGGTCCATGGTCGTAAAATCCCAGCTTTTTCGGTTCTGCACTAAGGGATTGCATTTTGGTCAATATTGACTTCTATAGTTGTTTTTTTTTAAATCAGGGGCTAATAAATAAACGGGTCGGATGTAAGACAACTTTCGCCGTCCATGGACGTTCGCGATATCAGAAGAGTTGCAGGTGTGTTGCCTTTGAGAAAATATGCGTCGGTCCGGAAATTTTCGTAACTGTGTCAGTCTGTAACTTCATTACGCCCAAGCTGCTGAGCAGATTTTTCTGAAATTCGTTATGTAGATAATTTGAGTCCCCAGAAAAGATATTTTATCCCACATTAACTGTGTGGTTCCCTTGCAATAAGCCATAGATGGTGCGCCGTAGAAAAGCTTCTAAATAATAAAAAAATTGTCACTAATACTCGTTGTATTTATCGCTTATTTTTAAATAAATTATAATTCTAGCTTAATTCTTGTAAGCATCCTTCGGAAACACGATGATTTCCCACAGCCAAAAGTAGCCTATGTTACTCTCCAGTCTCCACCCCTTAACCTAAGTCTAAGGTTAAAGTGGCTCTAACGAAAATCGAGTCGATTGGTTTCTATGCCAGGACGTGAACAAAGGACATACAGACATACAAAAAAAATACGATTTCCCACTTATAATATTAGTATGGAGTATGGATTTTAAGTAACATTTTAAAAACCTCCTCCAGAAAAGAGAATTAATTCAAATAAAGTAATTGAATACCGTGCAGACGATGCTTAAACTATTAAAAAAGGCTGAAGTATTAAAATATGAAAGGCTAACTCAAGTTATTCATATCCAAAGTGGTGTCTTGGCACGTGTATATCTCGTTAGTGGAAAATGCTTTTTACCAGAACGAGCCTTTCTTAACCCTAAAATGGTTTAGAGTGGGCATTTTAGGATTACTGCAAAAAGAGACTAAAATCAGCGCAGCCCGACTTTCCGGGGTAATACGTGCGCTGCATGTGCTCTCCGACGATCGATGGGATTTTAAAAGATAGACTGTAGCGTATATCGTCGAGTAAAGATCAAAGGAATTGAAGACATAAGTGGAAGAAGCGGGTATCTTACATTTGAAAAACTTCCGGATTTTTGCGTAAACGGACGCTTTGGGACCGGAAAAATTGTTTGTAGAATAATGTGGATTTAATGTGTAGCTAAATAGAAAAGCTAAATAATGAATCGCTAAATTGTGTGATTAGTCAAAATTTTTGGGAAGAAAATGTGTATTTACTCGGTTGTGAAATGATAGTTATTCGCTTCTTCCGCTTATGTTTCCAATTATCTTGTAAAGTCGTAAGTACGACTGGCTTTTACCAACCTTGAGTACTACTTTATTAATATGAAAGCCAAAGAAAGGTCCTGATATTATTAGAATAGCTCCAGCGTTTAAATCGAACTCGAGCAATTTAAAATTTAAATATCGAACTAGGTCGGCAACGGAAAAATTAAATCGAATAATATAACTCAAAAATCGTTTCGATTGAATTCCGCGTCGTCTCTGAAACCGATTTCCGACCGCACCTCCGGGGAATTTTTTCATCATTCATATGCTAATGCTACTTGAATATTTGCTGGAGATCTTTCAGCGTCCATTTCGATACAGACTCTATCGTACGGAAGTGGCAAGTTGGCATCAAGATTTATTGGGGTATTTCGTGCGAATGGGTATTCTGGTTGTGTAAACACAGATACAGCGATGGTCGAACGGTTGAAAATTCAATTTTAACAGATTATATATTGCTCGGCTGTGCAGTTTGATTTTGGTGCAGTATTTGAAGAATGTGTAATGGTGTAACCATATTATCGGGTGAATTTCCAAAACCGTTTTTTACGCGGCAAGGCTGAAAACCATAATTTTTTTTCCTTAAGATATAGTTTTAATTTTTAGTTTTAAAATTAAAGCATAAGGTCTATATTAAAGCCCTATAACTATTTTTCAAAATAATAATTTTCTTTAAAATATTAATAAATATAAGCGATTTCTAATTTTGGTGGCCTTTTTTTCTCAACATCATTCACAACATTCATTACAATATTATCTTTTTGTACTCGTGCTGTTTTACTGCACTAAGAACTGTAATTTAGTTCTGTCGTCGAGATTTTGCTAATTTTGGTGTCATAAATATTAAACTTTACATGTTTTAAATATATTTGATACCTAAGGCATAAAAATACATCACCCCCCAGACTCTAGTCACACGCTAACATACAGGTGTACACCGAGTTATATGAAGAAATCATGTCCACCAAAACCACCAAAATTAGAAACTGAAAGCTGGTTGTCGAAATCCACTCTTTTATTGATCAAATTAAATCAAATCAAAATCTTTTTATTCAAAATAAGTACCTTAAGTACACTTTCTGAACGTCGAGACTACGCCGCCACCACCGGTTCGGGAACTAACCCGGCGAGAAGAACCAGCGTAAGAAACTCGCACGGGTCCATCTTTTACCTAAAAGATGGAAAATAACAATGAGACATACTTAAAACTAATTTAATAGACAATAATTGTTTTTTATACATAAGTAATTATAAGTCAATGTAAATATTACAATCTTATATATGGATATTTATATATGGATATTTTGATATTAATTAATATTACTATTATTATAGTTTTGAAAGCATGAAGCTATATCAGTCTGTTAGATTATTTGATATTATTTGTAATTATTTAATCATCTTAGCATTGTACTCTTAATTTTGTATTCGTTTGAACAAGTTACAATCTACTTGTTCATAGTTATCTATTATGACTGAACTCTGTAGGGCTTACCAACATTTTTGTCATAAAGCTTTGAGGCTAAACGTGACATTTTCATTAAGTTCATTTGTCACAATCAAACATTGTTTATTTATTTTTTTTAATTCTTCTATTTTTATTTGAATTGACTTGCGAGTATTATTCTGTTTTTCATCATACCTCCTCTGGGTTACAGCCCAATGGTTGCGAACTCCTGCTCCGTCGAATCTAGCTGAAACGAAAATTAGGTCAAGCGTTTAAAGCTGCAATATCGAAACGTTTTGTATACAATTCAAATTGGAGCCACTTGACGTTTCATCAGATTGCCCGGTGAGGTGAAGTGGCTTGAGAGATCAGACGCAATTCAAGTAATTACATTCAATTCACAATTTTATTCTAGTCTAAGTGCTGAGAGTTTTTACTGTCTTCATTATTTTGGCTTCAATTTTATTACTTCGACGATCGTTTGTTTGATAGAGCAGTAGCTAACTTTTAAAGTTTTTTTTTACATTTTAGTCCTGAGGAACTAGGGGATTTAGCCCTTTGATAAAATTTTCGTTATGCAGCGGACCACCCAGTTGGTTTAATATAGGATGGGAACCATGAGTAATCGAGGGAACTCCTTGAAATTTGTATGAAAACATATCTTGCAAGTCACTATCGCTCGAATTTCAATAACTTTACAGAAAACTGACTTTGAAAGGCCTTGTGCTGTGTTTCGTTCAGTGATTAAGTTTACTAATGGCCCAACTTTACTAATCCCTTATTCCCATTCCTTCATAAAGGCCGCCAACACACTTGCGACTCGACGGATGTCGCGAGAGTCCATGGTTTTTCGCGCGATAGCAGTAAATTTTCTGGGATGAAACGTGTCCTATATCCGTCCCCGGACTTAAAAAAATTGCGGATCTAAGTAAATTGATCGCGTTTTGTCAAACCCAACCAACATATCACGACTTACATGGAATTTACAAATTTCGACCAAATAGGTCCGTCAACGGGCTCTACCTCAATTTTCCTGATTATACATATTGTGTCTATTTCAATAACCAAATCTCATCAAAATTGGTTTAGCAGCTTGGACGTGAAGAGGTAACAAAAACATACGGACACTATTTCGCATGTATAAAATTAATATGTATTAGTTGATATGCGCAAAATTTGTCCCTGTGCCAAGGTAGCAAATGCTTGCTGTATGATATAGACACGGTGGTCAAGATTCGAAGGACTTGAATATTCAAAACGGTTCAGCATATGGTAGAATATTCATTGAGAATTCTGGACTAAGCCTTACGATTGGCTGACTAACCCTATGTAATGTAGTCTCTCTCCTGAATCTGTAGCGTCGGACTAAGCCGATATCTTAGTCCGGCTAAATTTAAAATAACATTGGTATTTTTTTACCCGACTGCGCCAGAAGGAGGGTAAAGTTTTCCGAGAGTATGTATATATGTATGTCCATTTCTTTGGCACGCCCTACAGCCCAAACGTCTGGATGGATTTTGACATGTAAGGTGTCGTTGGATTTGACTATTTGAATAGTCGGAAGTGACATTGGCTATAAAAATTTCCAAAATGGCGGCCGCGAACATGGCAGTGGCCCCCCCATTCGAATTCTAAAATTCGTTTTCTTCGTCGCGTTCAGCTCGTTAGGTTCTGAAAGATGTGCTCTCACCACAATACGCAAATATCATTAGCGTCTCAATAATTATAATCCAATTTGAAATTGAAGACTGACGTCATAGACCTCAGTAATAATTAGTACGCAAAAGCTATTGAAAGTTGCTGAATTGGATTAAGATTTATAACTTTGATAATTATCGGAATTGGGGGTGATTTTCTGTGCGGTATAAAAGTATTTTGCGCGATTAATAAGGAACGAGTCATTATTAATCTTTGAACAGTCGTTAAAAAATTAATTTTAATAAAAAATCACATCTGGCTTGCAGCACGACTAGTGAAGTTTCTTTATTAAACAGTCTGTTCAAAATACCAGTCATCGTTGGCAAAATGTAGAATTCGTGCTCATATATTTGTTTACAAGAAAGTCTTTCCTGCACCGGCGCCCCACATTTTTACAATCAAATATTTTTAATTAAAAACACATAGTTTACATTACAGCCCAGATATAGAGACAGCTTGGAGTATCAGTAATTTGTTTTTAACTTTTACGTGCACCTATAAAAGCGTTTTTTTTTACTTCTAATTCATTTATAAAACGAACCATTTTGACGACACTGCGCACACCGTTGGGCACTATAAAAATTACTACTACATAACAGGCTTAGGCTCAACGAAACCGGCCACCGTTACTGGAAACGGTGTGGAAGAATTATCCTAGTTTTTTTACGATCTCGTGGGATATTTTTATTCTTAGTTAGGTTAATATTACTGAATAATCAAATTTTAGGTATGATCAAGCCGTAGTGTGATATACTGATCATGGTAAGCAACATCACTTATTCATTCCGATGGCAAAAGTTAGTAATTGATATCGGTAACGGAGGTAGAAGCAGAGGGGAATTACTGAATTGGGCGACCGGGGAACCCCCTTTTCGCTCAATGAATATTAACTAGTTTCAGCGATGAAGCGTAATTTATTTATAGACGAAGTTAGGTAAACAGTGTTGTATAGACGGTGGGACGGTAAAAAAAGTGTACTCCACCAAAAACCTTGAATGAATAAAAATAAAGCCATGTTTTTCGATGCAGAGTTTATATAGTAATAAGTTTTCAGAACACGTTGAAAATTTTCAGAACAATTGAGCAAGGGAATGCTTCTACAGGAGTATGGTATGGCCATGTATGTGTATGTATTAGTAGCACAACGCCGTTTCAAGACAGTTTTCTGTGAGGCCGTAGTATCACTCCGGTCAAGCCAGACCATTCGTGCCAAAGCATGACTCTCCTACGGCAATGAGCATCCGTATTATGTACTTGAGATCGGAAAATGTCTTATGGTACACGTGTCCACCGGGGTTTGAACCTGCTCTCTCTCGAGTGCGAATCAAAGTTCTTATCCACTAGGCTACGGACCCTCTAAAAATTTTTCTTGCGGTTTCGTTCCCAAAAAGTAAAAACGAGACTCTATTATCTATATATAAAAACATTATATATAAAAACATTGATAGCAAGAATAAGAATATTTAAACCTTAAATAAAGCATTCCTATTGCCGCTACAGTAACAAAAATAAATATAAATTCTTTCTTATTCGATATGAAACCTTCCGAACCATCTATACCGTCTTAGAACCGTCTATCATAGTTGTGAAGATACATTAGGACAAATACAAAGGGATCTGAAACTATTTACAAAGAGCAAGATGAGATATAAGACAAAGGAATTTTATTTGTCACTTCTCATAAACATTTAAGCGTAGATCCGTCTATTCTAATATTTATACCGCGACCCGGAAGGCCTTGTCGGCTCGGAAAGGGTCTTTGCACTTTAAAAGTTCTCCTCTTTTATTTTATTTTAAGAGATAAGAGATACTTTGTTTTTATATAATTTTATTTTTTTGATGTCTAAGATCAAAATGTTCAATAATCAAAATAGAAATGAATTAACTAAAATAAGTATGATAAAAAAACAAGCCAAAACAAATTATGACAAATTATTTTGGGTATTAGGGTAATTTATTTTTTAACGACATTGATAGGTTTTTTGAAACAAAATATAAATCTTACGAAATTATTATTTGAATAAAAAGAAAACACAATAAATCACAAATTAGCAATGAAATCGACTTACAAGAGTTAATTCTTGCTATATTATAACTCCGTCTAATATGTCAGTCGAGCTGTGTGCCATATTAAGCCGCATGCTTAACTTGGCACACGGCTCGACTGACATTTCTTTAAAGTACTGACCGCATAAAAAATGTTGTACTTTTTTGGTACTATTTATAAATTTTGACAAAAGTTTAGAATTGTTAAAAATTTTAGCTCGACCACAATTTCTGTACCACGCCCACGTGGGGCGGGGCGGGGCCGGGGAAGGGTAAGAAAAAGTTTGAGTGCACACGAGATAATTATAATTGTTGAACGTATCTTACGATATAATTTGACGGTTTAAAGTTAGAACTATTTAGAGCCAAGAAGTATTTAAATTGTGTATTTAAACTTTTTAACATTTAAATAGTGTACAAAACGTTGTAGCGTGTATTTATTTTAAGAGTTTCTTCATTTATAATCGTCAGCCAACTTAAAAATTATGTTGCTGACATCACGAGATAAAGCACATACTACCACCGTGAGTGTTGACGGCCGGTAACCATAAACCGTATGCATAATATTAGCAATTATGCATACGGTTTCTTGTGTATAACCAGTAAGGTACAAAAAAAAAAGGCTTAAAAACCTTAAAAACATTTTAAGATTAACATAAGATTAAAGAGCCTATTTTGTTACGCATTAAATGTCAAAAAATTATGTGCTTGCTTGCAGTTCTCTAAAGATATAACTTATTGACTAACAATGACAAACTTAACGAATGTATAACAAACACTTAACAATAACATTAACAAGTAATGACTTATATTGATAAGAACATATGTTTGTTATGTCAAAACTACTGGACATAAATATTCAGCTTGAACTTTTCAATCTGTTTTTAACCGACTTTCAAAAAACGAGGAGGTTATATGTTCGGCTGTGGATATATTTTTTTATGCTAACGCTACTCGACGCAAAAGACGAATGCGGGGTGCTGCGAGGGAAGCAGGAGAGTGGGTGACATAACTGACATTTCCAGCAGTGTGCCTAGTTATGTCGCACGAGTAATAGATGTTGGACTTAGTTTTACATAATAATGGCCGTGTTCGGTGGCGTTTTCGCATAGGTGCATGCGCGCGCAAAATCTCTTATGTCTTCTGTCATGACAACGTCACAAAAAATTGTAGTCTGCGCTGTATAAAACTTCACAGCGCATGCGTCGAAAAACGCTACCGAACACGGTCATTATAATACAGGCTGGCATCGTTTAAATTTCTGTCGCATCAAATTTCGACATATTGTCTCGCGGTTGTCAAAAGTAAAATGTGAAATTTAAGCATTAGTGGTAAGCCAGTGTGTGTCCGTTAATAGTGTAAGCCTCTGACCTCTATTATATTATACGCTAGACTGACGATACCCTTTGAAATGACAGCTCTTTTCCGAGACAATTTGAGTGTAGAAACGAGTGGGAAAAGAACTATATCTGACGTGATTTGCATGGTCTCGATTCTATTTTGTTTACAAAGTGTTTTTCTAAAAATTTGACGGGATTTGTTATTTTGTATTTCTTTATATATTATTATACATTATATATAGTTCATGTTTAAATAAGTGGTGGAAGTTCACAAGTAAAGTATAAAAGAGTGTGTGTTATGTAAAACTCATTAGTTCCTTTCCCGCTCGTCACTGCCATCAGCGCCAAAATATCACATATCAAATCGCCTTACCATGGCTAGGCTAAAATGACCTCTATATGACCTCTAGGCTAAACTGACCTCAGTCAGTCCAGCGTATTTATAGAGGTCAGTGGTGTAATCACACAAAATAGGCATCAGTTATGTGCTTCACGTGCTTGTAAAAGAGAGCTTCGTCCTACTTTTTTTTAATCGTCTTATACCTAGGAATTGTTTTGTTATTTTGGAATGCAAAATACATAGTTGATATTATCGTTTTATAGTAAGAAATATTGGATACTGCTGTATAATTTTTATCTTACACTTCAACGTAAGTAATATTCTTGAAACCCTACGAATAGGGCTTTAACCCTTATCAAGGAAAATAACGGAGAAAATCCCACACTGAAAACCTTTTATTATTAAAAGGAAAAATAAAGTATGTACTGTATAAAAATAAGACCGAATGAAAAATTTACGTGCTTAATGTCACCAGTAAAAGCAAAAAAATATATATAGAATAATATGGATCAAAGTAAGAATGAAGTGAGAGTTCATATCAAAATTTTTAAGGGCGAGTCACTAATGCTTGTTACTCACCAGGCCGGTTTTTAAGCCAGAATAGCGAGCTGGTCTCAGTTTCGTTATTTCCGGAACTGTGTAGATGAAACTAACTTAATTTCTTAGCTAGTAAATTTAGTGATAAGTTAGTGTCAGCTAGCCGAATCATTTCAATAAACAAGCTTATTTAAAAAAAAAAGAAAACCCAAGAAACCATTGCAATTTAAACATGAAGTTTATGTACATTTCTAGAATGGCTATTTAAAGCCCTTTATTTTGATAACCAACTCGACCGAAATGGGCAAACAAACAATTGTATTTTTAATTTCTTAATGAGCTTGCCCAGTGTCACTTGCGTTATCGGGACGAATCTAATGATATACTCTTACGTTAAATCTGATGGATTTAGCCGCTTAGGCTGCATAGCGAGCCAAACAAACATACATACACACATACATACACACATACATACATACAAACATACTCACGAAAAACATAACCCTCCTGGCGCAGTCGGGTGAAAACTACCTTGCTGTCCTGGCTTGAAAAACTGACCCTGTACATCCTAGTCATAAGGGTCATTATAATTATTTTTTTCATTTTCATTTCATATTTTCATTAGTAATCTCTCCTAACATGTTATTGATTGTACTATATGTAAATTTTCATAAACGACTGTTATAATATATGTTTTGTAATTTCACAAATCAGCCTGGGCGAACCTTGTTCGGATGTCGGGTTCACTAGCCATGTAACACGGTGTATAGTAATTCTAGGCAATAGTCTAGAATAAGATTCTCATAAGTTACTTGATGGTGTCGGCAACTCCTAGCGCTAATTTCGTTTATCGCGTGGAACCGTACATTTCTCCTGTCCTTCCTCGGGACTCAAAATATCTCCGTACCAAATTTCAGCAAAACGGTTTAGCAATTAGGGCGTGAAGGGGTATCAGACAGACAGACACACTTTCGCGTTTATAATATAAGTTTAAGTAAATTTTGCTAGTATGGATTTAAAAACACGGGCATTTGACGACCTCTGTGGCGCAGTGGTTGAGCACCTTGGTAGCTCACGCCGGTGGTCGCGGGTTCGAATTCCGCCGACGGAACAAAAAGTTCTGGGTTTCGAAAGTTCCTGGGTCTTCGATGTGTATTAAATATGTGTATCATATAAATAAAAATCTTAAATACGTATAGATAAAAAGTATCCTACTACTATTATAAAGGCGAAAGTTTGTAAGAATGGATGTATGGATGTATGGATGTATGGATGTTTGTTACTCTTTCACGTAAAAACTACTGAATGGATTTGAATGAAA